>VDFB02038150.1:0-95111 GCA_007258455.2 Sequoia sempervirens | reverse complement strand
CATGCAAAGAACAATGCACTCAAGGACATGGGGAAGATGGAGTGGATTATAAGAGTGGTCAACAATGCTAGAGATGTGCAGATGTATATCTGCAACCACCACACTTCACATGCCATCTTCAGGAGCTTCACGAAGGAGTTCTTGAAACCAGTTGAGACCAGATATGCATCCTATTTCATTCTTTTGGAGAGAATGCTTGAGTTGCAAGAGCCACTGCAACTCATGGTTATGACACAAGAATGGAATCGTTGGGATGGGGCCAGGACAGAGCAGGGGAAGAGGGTGAAGGAGATAGTGAAGAGTGATGCATTTTGGCATGATGCAAAATATATTGTCGCTATCATTACACCAGTTGTATAGGTCATCAAATATGGGGATGGGGATGCACCTAACCTTGGAGAGGTGTATGAGTGCATTGATTCTATGCTTGGTCAGATGAGGGCAGTTGTGCGAGAGAAGGGCCCCAGTTTAGCATTCTACAATGTTTACATTCAGCCTATTATTCAGCGTAGATGGGACAGCCTAAATACTCCCTTGCACCTGGTTGCTTATGCATTGAATCCGAAGTGGTACGTACTAGGCACACAGTAGGGGTCGATTCGAGGATGATGAGGTGAAGGAAGAGTTCTTGGTGCAACTGATAGGATGTATGATGCTGAAGCTCTTGGCGACGATACGCTGGCGAGTGGGCGAACGTTATAACAAGGGTTATAAGTAGCAAAGAACATGGGAGGAGATCGATTTTGTAATTGGACTTGTCATGGGCCAGAAATCGACTACCACACTAGCCATTCGCGTTTGTTGTCCCGACTTTCCTAGTTCTTGACGAGGAGAACTGATACCACTTATAGCTTTAATCCCTCTCTTAAGAGATGGAGCCTCTCTAGGAGGCGAGCTAGTGGTTGTATCCCATTGCCTTTAGCAGTATCAACCGAGGACGTGTATAAGGAGAGCCCAACAACACAATGGGATGTAGATCCAGAGGAGCCATTACAGATTGATGAGGATGAGGATGCTTCTGATATAGGGCTGGTTGGTGTTCCTTTCGCGGATCTTGACCTTGGGGAGTCCAGTGGTTCCAGTGATGAGGAGTTTGCCGACCTCCCGAGGGATGATTAGAGGCCTCTGCCTCCCTCACTACATTTTGTCATTTTGACATTTTGATTTTGTACTTGTTTTGATATCATGCTACTCATTGTAATCATCTTTATGATCAGATATTTTTGACATCATATAATAGAAATCTTCCATTTGCCATTTCAACAATTGTCAATTGTTACATTGTAGTATTGAGTATTAGTATTCTAATTTCTAATTACTAATTCAATATTGAAAACTTCAATATTCATTGTTCAATGTTCAATGTTCAAGTATTTACTTAGTAAGTTAGTAGTTAGTACTATTTAGTATTTACTAATTTAGTAATTCAATTTTGCTATTTTACTTCTTAATAGACTTATGCTGTTATACATCTTTTCATAACTAGCATTTTAAGTACCATATGTATAGTATATAGTATATACACCCCCTCCCCCCTACCACCCCCCCACCGCCGTCCCGAAATTGAGACCCCTTTGTCCCCCCGTCCCGAAAACCTGTCCCCCCGTCTTGGCGTCCCCCCGTCCCCAACGCCGGTGGAACATAGGCTCAAAGTCTACAAAATTGAGTTTGAATCCCTCTTGTATAACACCACAAAACTCACAATCAAAATGCAGAAAATGTCATCACATAACACCTTGAATCAACACAAAGTTTGAAAGCAGTTTGCCTCTTTTAATTGACTGTAATCTGTTTTAAATCTAAGTTCTAAGTCTTAAAGTGTACATAGAAACTAGCAGAGTTTTGTTGCATTGCCCAAAAATAAATATTACAATAGACCCCCTCAAGTATTTATAGGAGAAAAGCCTTGAGAAAAACGTGGGAGGATCCCAACTAACTTGAGAAATTCTCTCAACCACTAACTAACTGTAGTTGACTTATTCAACATTACAAGTCCTAATGTAATTTGACTTGGAATGTTATTACATGCAATTACAAGTTACAACTTTGCAAGTGATATGATCACATGCAATTACATTTTTCCATTTTACATGTAATTTGTCTAAATTAAATTACAAATACATAATTGAAACCATTCTAAGTGTTCCGAAGACACCACTCGAACTACATCATCCTTGATTGGATCTTCATGCTAGTCTTTGGAAAACATTCTTCCATCTTTTTCTTGAAAGCATTCTATGCTCAATCATGTCACTTATTCAATTCCTTGTGTCGCTACGTCATGTTGTTGTTCTTTCTTTGTATCATTCTCCAGCCTTGGAATTTGTTTGAAAAATAAATGCCCATGCCTTATATTATGGATTTGGTGGGTCATGTGTGCAAACGGACTAACGAGAATGAGACAAAGGGGCTGCAAAAGTGAGGCCAATGCTCAATTTCGGGTTTTGGTGGCTGACTGCAAGTAAAGTGTGTAATCGGGATTTTTGGAACATATTGCAAGTGAAAAAGTGCAACGTAGGAAAAATGAGAAGTTATTGCAAGTTTATTTTCTAAACTTGTACTTGTAGTTATGACCAGAATTTCCTACTTGCAGTTGGTTTATAAAATCCCGATTTTCAGCAAAGGGCATTATTTTTTCTTTCTTTTCTTTTGCACAAAATGGTAATGAGATGAAGGAAAATGGTAATGGTAAGTAAGGTGAGAGAATATGAAATGAAAGCAAGCAAATGAAGGGTGAAATGATGGCGAATTGAAAGGCGAATGGAATAGAGTTGAGGGCGAATGGAAAGGAAAAATGATGGCAGATGAAAGAAAAACGCGTTTTCCAACAAGGACGCTTTTAAGTCAAGACGTTGGAGACAAAAACAAAGGCGCATGAAATGAAAAAAGCACGTTTTTTATACAATGGCGTTTTATTTAAAAGAAATTTGGCATTTGAAACGTCAGTAAATGAGAAATAAAACAAGAAAGAAAATTTAAAAAAACATACCTGAAAATGAAAAGCTACAATGAAGAAGAAAACCCTAGCCGCCTTGCACAAACTCAACAAATGAAAAAGACTTGATTAATTAAGCTGAGAATCTGAGTTTGCTGCTTGGAAATTTAAGAAAATTCCATAAAAAGAGAAAGACAAGCAAACTCAAACACAAACTGCCCTCTCCATTAATGGCGTCAGGTTTTTGGATGCACTTTGCAAGTAAAATATAAATTGCCCTCGTCAAAAAGTAATTTTAACTTGAATCGGAATTTTTATGACGCATTGCAAGTTCGCACCTAGAGCAATCGGGTTTTCAAAAGGCCATTACAAGTTCATTTTTCAGAAATCGGGTTTTTTCAGACACTTAAAAGTAAATTTAACACTAAAAAGAAAATCGGGTTTTTAAAAGACCATTACAAGTGAACTTTTTCACTTTAGAGAAAATCGGACTTTTTAGAGCTCATTACAAGTGAACTTTTTCACTTAAGACTGAAATCGGACTTTTTAGAGCTCATTACAAGTTCACTTTATAAAAGTAACTTGTAATATGAGCAAAAAGTTCTTACACTTGTAAGTTAAGTAAAAAGTTCCTATAACTTGCAATTATAACAAAAAGTTCCTACAACCTGTAAGTTATCTTAAAAGTTCCTACAACTTATAATTAGAACAAAAAGTTCCTATTACTCACTTGTAATAAAGGCAAAAACTTCAATCACTTGTAATAAGAAACCAAAACCCCTACCTGCAATGATGTTCCAGAAACCCGAAATTGACCAAAAATACACCAAAAATGACTCAAAATTTCACGAAAACGGACGAGAGTAAATGAAAAATGTTAGCCAAAAGGACTATAGACCCAAAACTTAAAATTCTCAACCTTTGTATCTCGTAATATGTGCCTTGAGGCCTAAAAATGTCAAAATTTTGATGGGTTATCTCTAATTTCTTTACTCTACTTGTTCTAAGCTCTCAAAAACCCGACGCCATCCATGGAGAGAGCAGTTTGAGTTCTAGTTTGCTTGTTTACCTCATTCTCTGGAGATTTCATAAATCTTCAAGTAGGAAAATCGGACTCTCAGCTATAAATAATCAAGTATTTTTCATTTTCTGAGTTTGTGAGGCACCTCGGGTTTTCTTCTTCGTTTTGCTTCCCATTTTCAGGTATGTTGCTTATTTCTTTTATTTCTTATTCAAATTATGGCATTTTCTGATATCAGATTTCTTTTAAATCTCCATTGTATAAAAACGCATTTTCCCTTTCATTTCATGTTCATGCCTCTTGTTTTTGTAAAACACCATTGTAAATAATTTTGTAAAACGCCATTATGAAAAACGCGATTTGGCTTTTACACGCCTTGACCTTGATTCCAACGTTTTTCTTTAAAGAAGAAAACGTTTTGTATCAAACGCGTTTTTCGTTATTGGAAATGCATTTTCTTCATTTATAAAGACATCTTTACTCCATTTCATTCGCCCCTTTCATACGCCCTCCATTCCATAAAGATTTCTTTCTCTCATTCGCCCCTCACTCATCTTTCATTATTCTTACACCTTCAGCTGAAAAACACGTTTTTCTTCATACAACATTCATTTTTCATTCGCATACTTCCATTTCATATCCACTCACCCTTTCTTCATTATCATCATTTGTCATTTTCAAAGAGAAAAGAAAGAAAAAATGATGCCCTTGGCTGAAAATCGGGACTTTATAAACCATTTGCAAGTAAGAAATTTTGACTAAACTTACAAGTTGAAATAGTAACTTGCAATTACCTCTCATTTTTTCAACCTTGCACTCAGTTGCAATATGTTCCGAAAATCCCGATGATACTTTACTTGCAATCAACCTTCCAAAACCCGAAATTGAGCTTTGGCCTCACTTTTGCAGCCCCTTTGTCTCATTCTCGTTAGTCTGTTTGCACACGACACACCAAATCCATAATATAAGGCATGGGCCTTATTTTTCAAACAAATTCCAAGGCTGGAGAATGATACAAAGAAAGAACAACATGGTGAAGCCACACAAGGAGTTGAATAAGTGACATGATTGAGCATAGAATGCTTTCAAGACAAAGATGGAAGAATGTTTTCCAAACAGCAGCATGAAGATCCAATCAAGGATGATGTAGTTCGAGTCGTGTCTTCGGACACTTAGAATGGTTTCAATTATGTATTTGTAATTTAATTTAGACAAATTACATGTAAAATGGAAAAATGTAATTGCATGTGATCATATCACTTGCAAATTTGTAACTTATAATTGCATGTAATAACATTACAAGTCAAATTACATTAGGACTTGTAATGTTGAATAAGTCTACTGCAGTTAGTTAGTGGTTGAGTGAATTTTTCAAGTTAGTTGGGATCCTCCCATGTTTTTCTCAAGCCTTTTCTCCTATAAATACTTGAGGGGGTCTATTGTAATATTTATCTTTGGGCAATGCAACAAAACTCTGCTAGTTTGTATGTGCACTTTAAGACTTAGAGCTTAGATTTAAAACAGATTATAGTCAATTAAAAGAGGCAAACTGCTTTCGAACTTTGTGTTGATTCAAGGTGTTATGTGACGACATTTTCTGCATATTGATTGTGAGTTTTGTGGTGTTATACAAGAAGGATTCAAACTCAATCTTGCAGACTTTGAGCTGCTTATTGCGTTTGGAGTTTTTAGATTGGTTTTCAGGTTTGATACCACAAACATTGAGCTGTTTGTCACATTTGGAGCTATTGTAGAACGCTCAAGCAAAGGGGGTAACTTGCAGACTTTGTGCTGCTTTTATTTTCTATATTTGTGCATTAAAAGTGCATCATGTAGTTAGATTTTCAGCTGCTACATACTATACTTGGTTACCAAAAAATCATCTAAAAAGGTTGATACGAGAGTAAGTTGTCAAAGACTTTGTGCTTTCAATTTGTTTTCTCGTCTTGGAGGAGCAACAGAGGACTTTGTGCCTTTATGGAAACTTTGCTTCTTTATTTTTTTACTTCATTAATCATTTATGCTTTCAGCTGTGATTCTTTTCTGAAATAAGAGAAAAGAATAAGTGTCTTTTCTGAAAAAAGAGAACAAGACAGAGTTTCACCCAGATTTAGAATAGATTTATAGTTGGAGTTTATTTCTGAATTGTTAAAATAGAAAGCAAAGCGAGAGCCTTCCCTTTCAAAATAGGAGAGTTTATCTCACACACTGTGGCTAAAACCACAATTTTGTACGCTTTCAGCTGTAGGTTGAGCAACAGTTGTAATTCTTTGTGTCAGCTTGTTGAAGTGAGCAATGAACTCACGCATAGGCACGTGAGATTCCTTCTTCAACTGGGTGAGCTGAGCCAGCAAAGCTTGAGTGTCTTCAGGAGGCTTGAACCTTCCTTCAAACTTGGCTATGAGAGTTGCCCAATTTGTGATGGTACGTAGTGCTAGATGATAAAACCAATCTGCAACAACACCTTGGAGAGTGTTGTCTCTGATTTTTGACATGCAAAAATCAAAGATAACCCATCAAAATTTTCACATTTTTAGGCCTCAACGCAAGTATTACGAGCTACAAAGGTTGGGAATTTTAAGTTTTGGGTCTATAGTCCTTTTGGCTAACATTTTTCATTCACTCGTCCATTTTCGTGAGATTCTAAGTCATTTTTGGTGTATTTTTGGTCAATTTCGGGTTTCTGGAACAACACTGCAGGTAGGGGTTTTCGTTTCTTATTACAAGTAAGTGATAGCAACTTTTTGCCTTTATTACAAGTGAGTAATAGGAACTTTTTGTTCTAATTACAAGTTGTAGGAACTTTGAAGATAACTTACAGGTTGTAGGAATTTTTTGTTCTAATTGCAAGTTATAGGAACATTTTACTTAACTTACAAGTGTAGGAACTTTTTGCTCTTATTACAAGTTGCTTTTATAAAGTGAACTTGTAATGAGCTCTAAAAAGTCCAATTTCAATCTTAAGTGAAAAAGTTCACTTGTAATGAGCTCTAAAAAGTCCGATTTTCTCTTAAGTGAAAAAGTTCACTTGTAATGGTCTTTTAAAAACCCGATTTTCTTTTTAGTGTTAAATTTACTTGTAATTGTCTCCAAAAGGCCCGATTTTAACTTAAATCACTTGCAAAGTGCATCCAAAAACCCGATTGCTCTAGGTGCGAACTTGCAATGCGTCATAAAAATCCCGATTCAAGTTAAAATTACTTTTTGAAGAGGGCAATTTATATTTTACTTGCAAAGTGCATCCAAAAACCCAACGCCATTAATGGAGAGGGCAATTTGTGTTTGAGTTTGCTTGTCTTTCTCTTTTTATGGAATTTTCTTAAATTTCCAAGCAGCAAACTCAGATTCTCAACTTAATTAATCGTATTTTTCATTTGTTGAGATTGCGCAAGGCGCCTAGGGTTTTCTTCTTCATTTTAGCTTTTCATTTTCAGGTATGTTTATTTTTTATTTTCTTTCTTGTTTTATTTCTCATTTACTATGACGTTTCAAATGCCAGATTTCTTTTAAATAAAACGCCATTGTCTTAAAAACGTGCTTTTTTTCCATTTCATGCGCCTTTGTTTTTGTCTCCAACGTCTTGACTAAAAACCGTCCTTGCTGGAAAACGCGTTTTTCTTTCATCCGCTATCATTTTTCCATTCCATTCGCCCTCATCTCTATTCCATTCGCCTTCAATTCGCCATCATTTCACCCTTCATTTGCTTGCTTTCATTTCATATTCACTCACCTTACTTACCATTACCATTTTCCTTCATCTCATTACCATTTTGTGCAAAAGAAAAGAAAGAAAAAATGATGCCCTTTGCTGAAAATCGGGATTTTATAAACCAACTGCAAGTAGGAAATTCTGGTCATAACTACAAGTACAAGTTTAGAAAATAAACTTGCAATGACTTCTCATTTTTCCTACATTGCACTTTTTCACTTGCAATATGTTCCAAAAATCCCGATTACACACTTTACTTGTAGTCAGCCTTCCAAAACCTGAAATTGATCTTTGGCCTCACTTTTGCAGCCCCTTTGTCTCATTCTCGTTAGTCCGTTTGCACACATGACCAACCAAATCCATAATATAAGGCATGGGCTTTACTTTTTAAACAAATTCCAAGGCTGGAGAATGATACAAAGAAAGAACAACAACATGACGTAGGCACACAAGGAATTGAATAAGTGACATGATTGAGCATAGAATGCTTTCAAGACAAAGATGGAAGAATGTTTTCCAAATAGCAGCATGAAGATCCAATCAAGGATGATGTAGTTCGAATCGTGTCTTCGAACACTTAGAATGGTTTCAATTATGTATTTGTAATTTAATTTAGACAAATTACATGTAAAATGGAAAAATGTAATTACATGTGATCATATCACTTGCAAAGATGTAACTTGTAATTGCATGTAATAACATTACAAGTCAAATTACAATAGGACTTGTAATGTTGAATAAGTCAACTACAGTTAGTTAGTGGTTGAGAGAATTTCTCAAGTTAGTTTGGATCCTCCCACCTTTTTCGCAAGGTTTCTCTCCTATAAATACGTGAGGGGGTCTATTGTAATATTTATCTTTGAGTTGATATTGCAGACTTTGAGTTGTTTGTCACGTTTGAAGCTATTGTATAACGCTCAAGCAAAGGGGGTAACTTGCAGACTTTGTGTTGCTGTTCTTTTCTATGTTTGTGCATTAAAAGTGCATCATGTAGTTAGATTTTGAGCTGCTACATACTGTACTTGGTTACCAAAAAATAATCTAAAAAAGGTTGATAGGAGAGTAAGTTGTCAAAGACTTTGTGCTTTCAATTTGTTTTCCCGTCCCAGAGAAGCAACGAAGGACTTTGTGCCTTTATGGAAACTTTGCTTCTTTATTTGTTTATTTCATTAATCATTTATGCTTTCAGTTGTGATTCTTTTCTAAAATAAGAGAAAAGGATAAGTGTCTTTTTCTGAAAAAAGAGAACAAGACAGAGTTTCACTCAGATTTAGAATAGATTTATAGTTAGAGTTTATTTCTGAATTGTTAAAATAGAAAGCAAAGGGGGAGCCTTCCCTTTGAAACATATCCTCTTCAATACCTTCTTTGCTCTTTTGAATAGGAGAGTTGAACTTTGCTTCATGACAACTTTCATCAAACTCTTCAAACTCCAAAATAGAATTATCTTTAAGCTCTAAAACTATTGTTGATGCTGTTTTGAGTAGGTTTTCTTCATATTTCTCCATAAAAGAGGGTAATTCATCAAAACAAACTACAGAAACCTCATTTTTATCTTCATAAACTATCTTTTCACATCCCATGATATGATTGTCCTCCTTCATCAACACTTTTGAAAGATGGCCTTCAACCTCTTGTTGTGTATTCTTCATGATATCCGATATGGTTTTTTCTTTTTGTTCAATAGCGTTTTGGAACTGCATAAACCAGATTTGAGAGTCGCCAGCTATGTCTGCTTCCTTCTCTTGGAAGAGACCAGCAAGATCACTTTGTTCAAGATCAAAATCCTCCACTGCTACATTTGTTGGTGGTGCCTCAAGAGCAAAATTATGAGCAGTAGGTAGATATGGCCTTCTTGGAACGTTCTCATGAGGAACGGAGAACACACCTTGAGCTAGCTGCCTTTTAAGAGCAAGCAACTCATTTGCCAACTTTTGCACCATGGGATTCGTCCTTGTGCTGGAAGAAAATGAATCCAAAGAAGAAGAACCACTTGGTTCTATCCTTATCTACCCAACAAGAATGAGATCGTGTTCAATTTCTGTCGCCAGGGTTTGCGCAACTGCGAGAGTAGTTGGAGCTTCTCTTCTCAATAGGAAACCAACCTCGGGTACTTGAGCATTTACAAAGAAACATTTCAAATTCTCACCTGTAGGTTGAGAAACAGTTGGAATTCTTCGTGTCAGCTTGTTGAAGCGAGCAATGAACTCGTGCATAGGCACGTGAGATTCCTTCTTCAACTCAATGAGCTCAGCCAGCAAAGCATGAGCGTCTTCGGGAGGCTTGAACCTTCCTTCAAACTTGGCTATGAGAGTTGCCCAGTTTGTGATGGTACGTGGTGCGAGACGATAAAACCAATCTGTAGGAACACCTTGGAGAGTCTCCACAAACAGCCTTACAGATACATCTTCGTATTCAACACTATGAATTCCACAAACACTGTAAAAAGCAGCAACGTGCTCGTCAGGATGTTGTTGTCCATCACCAAAGAACTTGAGAAAGTTCATCCGTGATCCTTCAGGAAGAGCATGTAGGGGTAGAGCTAGACTCAACGAACCAAAAGCGTTTCCCCAAGGACCTTGAGCAGCCATATACATGTCCTTGGTAAAAGCTTGAAAAACTTTCAAGAAAATAAATTACAATGAAAAAGGACATGGGTATACTTCAAAAGAAAGCGTGAGGCTTTCAAATGCGTATCGTATCCCCAACGGAGTCACCAAAAACTGTTGCTTCAAAATTTTGCAACCTTGTGAGGTTTAGCAAAATGGTGGTTTCAACCACAGTATGTGAGATAAACTCTCCTATTTTAAAAGGGAAGGCTCCCCCTTTGCTTTCTATTTTAACAATTCAGAAATAAACTCTAACTATAAATCTATTCTAAATCTGGGTGAAACTCTGTCTTGTTCTCTATTTTAAGAAAAGACACTTATCCTCTTCTCTTATTTCAAAAAAGAATCACAACTGAAAGCATAAATGATTAATGAAGTAAACAAATAAAGAAGCAAAGTTTCCATAAAGGCACAAAGTCCTCCGTTGCTTCTCCGGGACAGGAAAACAAATTGAAAGCACAAAGTCTTTGACAACTTACTCTCCTCTCAACCTTTTTTAGATGATTTTCTCGTAACCAAGTACAGTATGTAGCAGCTCAAAATCTAACTACATGATGCACTTTTAATGCACAAACATAGAAAATAAAAGCAGCACAAAGTCTGCAAGTTACCCCCTTTGTTTGAGCGTTCTACAATAGCTTCAAACGTGACAAACAACTCAAAGTTTGCAGTATCAAATCTGAAAACCAATCTAAAACTCCAAATGCAAAAAGCAGCTCAAAGTCTGCAAAATTGAGTTTGAATCCCTCTTGTATAACACCACAAAACTCACAATCAATATGCAGAAAATGTCGTCACATAACACCTTGAATCAACACAAAGTTTGAAAGCAATTCGCCTCTTTTAATTGACTATAATCTGTTTTACATCTAAGCTCTAAGTCTTAAAGTGCACATACAAACTAACAAAGTTTTGTTGCATTGCCCAAACATAAATATTACAATAGACCCCTTCAAGTATTTATAGGAGAGAAGCCTTGAGAAAAAGGTGGGAGGATCCCAACTAACTTGAGAAATTCTCTCAACCACTAACTAAATGCAGTAGACTTATTCAACATCACAAGTCCTAATGTAATTTGACTTGTAATGTTATTACATGCAATTACAAGTTACAACTTTGCAAGTGATATGATCACATGCAATTACATTTTTCCATTTTACATGTAATTTTTCCAAACTAAATTACAAATACATAATTGAAACTATTCTAAGTATCCGAAGACACGACTCGAACTACATCATCCTTGATTGGATCTTCATGCTGCTGTTTGGAAAACATTCTTCCATCTTTGTCTTGAAAGCATTCTATGCTCAATCATGTCACTTATTCAACTCCTTGTGTGGCTACGTCATGTTGTTGTTCTTTCTTTGTATCATTCTCCAGCCTTGGAATTTGTTTAAAAAATAAGGCCCATGCCTTATATTATGGATTTGGTTGGTCATGTGTGCAAACGGACTAACGAGAATGAGACAAAGGGGCTGCAAAAGTGAGGCCAAAGCTCAATTTTGGGTTTTGGAAGGCTGACTACAAGTAAAGTGTGTAATCGAGATTTTTGGAACATATTGCAAGTGAAAAAGTGCAACGTAGGAAAAATGAGAAGTTATTGCAAGTTTATTTTCTAAACTTGTAGTTATGACCAGAATTTCCTACTTGCAGTTGGTTTATAAAATCCCGATTTTCAGCAAAGGGCATCATTTTTTCTTTCTTTTCTTTTGCAGAAAATGGTAATGAGATGAAGGAAAATGGTAATGGTAAGTAAGGTGAGTGACTATGAAATGAAAGCAAGCAAATGAAGGGTGAAATGATGGCGAATTGAAAGGCGAATGAAATAGAGATGAGGGCGAATGGAATGGAAAAATGATGGCGGATGAAAGAAAAACGTGTTTTCCAGCAAGGACGGTTTTTAGTCAAGACGTTGGAGACAAAAACAAAGGCGCATGAAATAGAAAAAAAGCACGTTTTTAATACAATGGCGTTTTATTTAAAAGAAATATGGCATTTGAAATGTCATAGTAAATGAGAAATAAAACAAGAAAGAAAATTAAAAAAAAAACATACCTGAAAATGAAAAGCTAAAATGAAGAAGAAAACCCTAGGTGCCTTGTGCAAACTCGGCAAATGAAAAAGACAATTAATTAAGCTAAGAATCTAAGTTTGCTGCTTGGAAATTTAAAAAAATTCCATAAAAAGAGAAAGACAAGCAAACTCAAACACAAACTGCCCTCTCCATTAATGGCGTCGGGTTTTTGGATGCACTTTGCAAGTAAAATATAAATTGCCCTCTTCAAAAAGTACTTTTAACTTGAATTGGGATTTTTATGATGCATTGCAAGTTGGCACCTAGAGCAATCGGGTTTTCAAAAGACCATTACAAGTGAACTTTTTCACTTAAGAGAAAATCGGACTTTTTAGAGCTCATTACAAGTTCACTTTATAAAAGTAACTTGTAATATGAGCAAAAAGTTCCTACACTTGTAAGTTAAGTAAAAAGTTCCTATAACTTGCAATTATAACAAAAAGTTCCTACAACCTGTAAGTTATCTTAAAAGTTCCTACAACTTGTAATTAGAACAAAAAGTTCCTAATGAAGGACTTGGACACCTTGACCATGGATGAACTACATGGAATCTTAACAGCCTATGAGATGAGAACAGGAAAATATACATCAAGACAAAAGGAGGCTGCATTCAAAGCTTCCAAGAATTCAAAAGGGAAGAAAGTGGAAGACAATAATTTAACAGATGAGGAAGAAGCAAATTTTGTGAGAAAGCTAAAGAAAGGATCTGGAAAATATAAGGGCAAATTACCCTTCAAATGCTTCTCATGTGGAAGAGTTGGACATTTTGCAAAATCATGCCCTTATGCTCATAGTAGTGATAGTGAAGAAGAAGAAGATTACAAACCAAAGAAAGGAAGATCTTCAAGAAGAGAAAACTAAAAGTGTCACAAAAACAACAAGAATTTCAAGAAGAGCCTATACTCATATAGAGACAATGATTCTTCAAGTGGCTTTGAGGAGGAAAGTTGTGAAGATGAAATGTTATTCATGGCTGAAGTAATAGACCATGAAGAAGACAAGGATGAACACCAAGAGGAGGAGATACATCATGATCCAAAAGATTTGGAAGAAGAATTAGAATTTGCCATAAGTGAGATTGAAAGGCTAAAAAGGAAAGGTTTAAGAAGGAAAGACATATTTGAAAAAGAAAGAAAGAAGTTATTAGAATCTGAAAAATTAATTTCAGATATAAAAATTCAAGTTGAAGAAAGCAAAAGGATTGAAGACATAATCAAAACCCAACTAGAGGAAAAGGAGAAAGAATGTGAAAGATTGAAGTGTAAAATTGTAACACTAAGAAAACAGCTAAAGAAAACATCTTACAAAAGTTATGTTGATGTTATCAAAAGCTCAACTAAAGGAGAATGTAGCAAGAAAGAGGAGAATCAAGTTCAGACTAAAGCCAATAATGCTTCACTAGAGAAAAGCACTATGGAAGAAAAGACCAATCTGCAAAAACAATTCCTACCAAAGGGGTCATATTATCCGTTTTTTGGTTATTGCTACTCTTGCTACAAATTTGGTCACAAAGCAATGAATTGTAGAAGTCACAACAAGCTTCATGATAAGAAAATTAATCCTAGTAAACCTGAAAGGAGGAACTATAATTCATTTTATCCACTTAACCTTGCATTTGAGTGTTTCAAATGCAATAACTTTAGGCCTACAACAAGGCAATGCATAACCATTTTTCCAACTACAATTCAAAAAGAAGAAACACTACCCAAAACACATGGGGAGAGTATGAAAGTGTGGAAACAGAAAAGGAAAGAAGATAAAGAGAAAGCTATGCTTGTTCAAACAGCTTTTCATGTGCAAAATGAAAAAGATCATTGGTACATTGATAGTGGTTGTTCAAGCCACATGACCGGAGACATGAACAAGTTCATTCATCTACAAAAGATAGATGGAGGTTTAGTAAGGTTCAGAGACAATACCACAGCAAAGATTGTGGGAAGAGGAACCTTGAGTCTAGACAATGGAAGAACAAAGACAAGTAATGTTCTATATGTGTAAAGATCTGGACAAAATTTTTTTTGTTTTTGCAATGAGATTACAATTCAACACGCACCCGTTAAGGTTAGCACTAAACCAAAACGATGCGGAAAGTAACTCTAACCAGAATGTACACCAGGATCCCGATGTGGGCAAGGTGTGAGCATTGGTCAGAGGATCTAATGCAGATGCAAACTGAAAGGAACTCTATCCAAGAATGCGCCTGTGCAGACGAGCATATGGTCAGAGGATCAATGCATGATGAACTCAAGTAACCCTAACCAAGAATGGCGCCGAATGATGGCGAGCATATGGTCAAAAGGTCCCTAAACTACTTAACTGAAAGTAAATAGGCGGCAAGCCAGCCTCTTCCACTTATTCAGTGTGAATTACATATAAATTCAAAGAAGAGAAGAGACAATTGCTGACAGTACTACTGTTCAGCTTACAATAAGTTAGAGAGCCTGCCAATAGCACAAGATTAGAAGCTTCAAATGCTGCAATAATTCTTAACTAATCTCCAAAGCCCCAAATCCCTTTAGTAACAACTTCTCCCTCACAAATGAACTTTTCCCAAATCTGATATGACTGATTTTGACAGAAAATTGCACAGACCAGCAACACAGCAACTTACTAAAATGCTCACAAATCACTCAAATCTCACCCAATTCACATGAAACTAAATGCAGATTGCTCTAGAGATGATGGCGCCCCAAAATGAATGCATAAACATCACTAAATGAACCCTATTTATTTTGCACAGTTCCCAAAGCCACTTCCAAAATGGTACGGCCCTCTTAAAGGGGCGATTTTCATTTAGAAATCCAAATGAGCATTATAAAATCTGTAACTTTGCAAAGATGGTTGCCTAGCATAAGGAAATGGAATACTTCAATGCCCAGAACAGAATTAATTTTATTTTGAAAGCTGTGAGCAAATCTTACATTCTTCTATGATGTTCAGCAACTCTAGAAATGAACAGAAAATGCAAACTAGAACTCCAAAATGCAATTACTCAACTGAAAATGCAAATCAAACCTATTACAAGATAACCTCTCAACTAGTTGTTATCTTTCAAGCAAGAAGATGAGCCCATGCTAGGAGGTGTGATTTCCTCGAAGCGAGTGCCTGAAGACAATTCAGCAACATAACGATGTAGTAGACAAAAGATCCCAAATGAAGAGCTGAGGCTTGAATATAAAGACATGAAGAGAGCCTTCTAGAAGCTTCAAGAAGGGCGCCCAAAACCCTAATTTTGAATTCAACATGTCCCTCCAAAAGATGGCGTCCTTTTTCCCTTAATGAAATATTTCACTTTTTAATAAAAGTCAAACTCCTCAAGTAGGCGTCCATTTCATTTAGCCCAATATTTGACTTTAAAAATATAATTTATCTCTCAATGAAGCATCGACCCTTTAGGTCCCCTTTTAAAAACAACATAAAGTTGTAATGCTAGGCAAGGGGGTGTTATAATATTAAAATATAATATTATAATGTGAAAATACTTATCTCTCCAAGGAAAATGCACCCAAAAGCCAAAAACTGAAGTGCCAGCAGAATCAACTGAAGAAGAAGACCAACTGAACTGAACCCAACCTGTCCACTGCCAAAAATAGAATTTACTAAAAATAGTAAATTCATGAAGTTGCTCGGAATGCCAAAATGACCATACCACCGCAAAGCTCTCTGAAAACCCAGAAAGAATCCGCAATCCGATTTTCAAACTTCAAGCAAAACCTCCTCAAAATTAGGAAACCCTAATTTTACCATCCGAGTAGCCTACGGGTCTCTAGAATAGGCCAACGGTCAATTGCAACGATCACATTTGAGAAGGGGACATTACAATATGTTGAAGGCCTAAAACACAACCTACAAAGTGTGAGCCAAATATGCAACCAAGGTCATACCTTAATCTTTCATCAAAATGGTTGTGAAATTAGAAAGAATGGAAGACATGTTACAGATGCAAATAAAATTGAGGACAAATTGTATGTTCTAAGTGAGACAAGAGGTCAAAGATGCCTTATGAGCCAAGAAGATGAAAGTTAGTTGTGGCATAGATGCATGGGACACATGAACTTTGACAACTTGGTTAAGATCAGCAAGAAGGAAGCTGTAAGGGACATGCCCAAAATTTGCAAACTAAGCCATACCATTTGCAAACATTGCCAACAAGGGAAGCAAACAAGGGTATCCTTCAAAACAAAGGAGTATTCATCATCAAAGCCATTGGAACTTGTTCACACGGATCTATGTGGACCTGCTAGAACAAAAATTCTACAAGGTGAGATTTACTTTATGCTTCTCATTGATGACTTTTCAAGAATGACTTGGGTAACCTTCTTAAAATAAAAATCAGAAGCCTTTGAAAAATTAAAGAAATTCAAGGCACTAGTTGAGAATGAAACAGGTCTTAAGATAAAGTGTTTGAGATCTGATCGAGGGAGAATTCACCTCAAATGAATTCATAGAATATTATGAACATGGGATTAGAAGACAATATTCAGCAGCCAGGACACCACAACAAAATGGTGTTGTAGAAAGAAAGAATAGAACAGTCCAAGAGATGGCAAGGACTATGTTAAACGAAGCCAATCTACCAGATTCATTTTGGAGAGAAGCGGTTCTTACATCAATCTACATTTTGAACAAAGGACAACTTAGAGGAAATATGGATAAAACTCCATATGAACTATGGAAGGGCAGAGTTGGAACAGTCAAGTATTTCAAGGTTTTTGCAAGTGCTACATAAAGAGGGATGATGAAAATTTGGGAAAATTTGATTCCCGATCTAATGAAGGGATATTTTTGGGTTACTCCTTAAAAAGCAAAGCCTATCGTTGTTACAACAATAGATTGAAGAAAATTGTTGAAAGCACTAATAAAAGAGTTGATGAGGAAAGGTACTACAAAATTAAGGCACCCGAGTTTGATTATCAAGAAAAGGAATGTTGGGATGAACAAGAAGAAGAGGTTGAGGAGAATAATGAAGAGAAAAATATAGAAACTCCACAAAAGACTCCTATGAAGGCTCCAAAGAGACCATCTAAATTTGTGCAAAAAAATCACCCAGAAGAGTTGATCCTTGATGATAGACTTAGATCAACAAGAAGATTGTGATTTTGCATTACTATCCAAGGTTGAACCCAAAACCTTCCAAGAAGCAAGTAAAGATGAAAGGTGGATTGAGGCAATGAATGAAGAATTGGACCAAATTGAGAAGAATAACACTTGGAAACTTGTCCTAAGACCAAAAGACAAAAATATAATTGGTACCAAATGGGTTTTTAGGAACAAACTCAATGAAGATGCTCAAGTTGTAAGAAACAAAGCAAGGCTAGTTTGCAAGGGCTATGCTCAAGTTGAAGGTGTGGACTTTGAAGAAACATTTGCACCAGTTGCTAGGATGGAGGCAATCAGAATGTTCTTAGCCTATGCAAGTCGTAAAAACTTCAAAGTGTACCAAATGGATGTAAAATCTACCTTCCTAAATGGAGATTTAGAGGAAGAAGTCTATGTTGAGCAGCCTGAAGGGTTTTTACTATCAAAAAACAAGGCTTATGTTTGCAAGTTGAAGAAAGCACTTTATGGCTTGAAACAAGCCCCAAGAGCTTGGTATGCCGAGCTTGATAAATATCTTCAACAACAAGGTTTCAAAAGAGGCATGGCTAATAGTAACTTATATATCAAAACTATAGGAGAAGATCAATTAATAGTGGTTGTCTATGTGGATGATATTATTTTTGGAGGCAAGAATAATAACATGTGTCAAGAGTTTGCTATGATGATGCAAAAGGAGTTTGAAATGTCAATGTTGGGAGAACTATCTTTCTTCCTTGGTTTACAAATCTCACAATCAAACAAAGGAATCTTCATCTCCCAAACCAAGTATGTGAAAGAGATATTGAGAAAGTTTAGGATGGAAGATTGCAATCCTGTAAGCACTCCCATGGTTACAGATTGTAAATTGAGCAAAGAGGATGAATCACAAGATGCCAATCAAACACTCTATAGATCAATGATTGGAAGCTTGTTGTACTTAACAGCCACACGACCAGATATAATGCAAGCTGTGGGAATGGTGGCAAGATTTCAATCTGCACCAAAGGAAACACATGTTCAAGCAGTTAAGAGAATCTTCAAGTACTTGAAAGGTACTTTGGAATATGGCCTATGGTATCCTAGAGGAAAGGACTTCACTCTAGAAGCATACAAAGATGTCGATTGGGGTGGGAGTTTGGATGATAGGAAAAACACAAGTGGAGGAGCCTTTCTCCTTGGTGGAATCTTAGTATCTTGGATGAACAAAAAACAAGCATCAGTCTCTTTATCTACAGCAGAGGCTGAATATATAGCAGCAGCAGCATGTTGCACCCAAGTACTTTGGATGAAACAAACTTTGAAAGACATTAAGGTGGAGTACAATCATCCTATTATCATCCATTTTGACAACACAAGTGCTATCAACATATCGAAAAACCCGATGATGCACTCAAGGACCAAATGCATACCTATCAAGTATCACTTTCTAAGGGAACAAGTGGTTGAAGAACAAGTGAGCTTGAAATACATTGCTACCAAAGAGCAAATTGCTGATATATTCACCAAACCACTACCAAGGGATACATTTGAGTATCTAAGGAACAAATTGGGAGTAGTCCCACACCCATCAATTTGATAGATGGGAGCATATATTCAGGGGGAGTTATACATGGTATCTTGTAGCTCCATGGAATAAAAATGCAAAACATTGTTGGAAGACCCCTTTCCATTGATGTCAAAGGGGGAGGAAATGACAAAGGGGGAGATTGTTGGAAATTGTCATTGATGTCAAGCCAAGAACGTAGAAGATTCAAATGAGTTTAAATGAATATGATTTCCATGGCAACAATTATCATTGCCCCAAGACAGATTTTAATGTATTAACTGATGGCAGCAATTTGAAGACATATAAATACAAATACAATGGTCTATGCTAAGGTACAAATTTATGATAAGGAACAGACTTCAAAGATTAAGAAAGCAACGATCACTGTTAGAGAAGGCAATGAAGATAAAACAGGACAGCAGTCACTAGCTATAAAGCAGTTCTTATATTCTCGTGTTTATTAATAAACTAAGACAAAATTAGAATGAGGCAAAAACCAATTTAGAATGAGACAGAAAAGACAAAAATAGTATAAAGGCAAAAACAAATAGGACAAAAACAGAAAAAGACGAAAGTGCATCAAATATCATTAAGGAAAGGAGCAATGATAAGTTTAAGGAAGCGATTAAAGTTTTTGTGGCTGAATTATTCATCCCACTAGAAGACAAAATTTGTCTTATTCATAATTTGTCTTATTCACTTTTAAAAAAGGTGTGGTTCTTTATGAAGTGATGCAATCCATGTAATAAAATAAAGGGGAGACTTCAGATTTTTGTTAAGAAAATAAAACTGTTGAAATGGTACAATTTACCATTGGTAGAGTTTCATTAAAATTGAAGAGGTGTAATTAAGCTAAAACAGATTGAAGTGGTACGATTTTATGAAGAGGCAGATTTTAAAGGTGCATATTTTAAAGGTGAAAGTACATATTTCTAAATGATGTGTTCCTCCACCAAAAGGGTGCAATGTATGGGAAACATATAAAATTGATATTCAAATTCAGATTTGAAAGTGGGTGTGTAGAGTTTTAAAGTGTAATTGCAGAAGTATCTCTTGTGTGAGTTCAAAAGAAGAATATATAACACAAAGGAGAGATAGATTGATGCATGAAGCAGACCTAGTGAAAGATCTTATCTACATTTGAAGTTTTGCAGTCAAGAGAACCAAGGTTGGTGCCTTGCAAGAAGGAGTTGCTGTAATAACCCCAATCCAATGGATCATGATTATTATCGATCTTCCAAATTTGACAATGTTTTTTTATCAAATTAATTTAACCATTTGGACTGAAGTGACTAAACTCCTTGTATATGCAGAGTGAAAATATAATAACTCTAGACTAATGAAATACTTAGCAAATATATGAATTTAGATACCAACAGTTGGAATTACAACACAGACAGAACTTTATAAGTTCTCATCAAACTGTGATAACCCCTACCCCTTGGTTTTAACTTCTGATTTACTGAAATGATGTCTCTGCAGAAACTATAATACTGCCTCTTGGAGAATAACTCCAAATATTTGTATTGCTCATATATTGAGTCTCACAACACATGCATTCAGATTAAAAACTCAGAAAGATATAGTCCCAATATTTCTTGGAATTGGCTTTATTAACATAATCAAAATTCAACACTGTTCCAATGTTATTGCTTCAATACAAACAATCTAATAGAATATCAAAACCGAGCATTACATGTACTCAGTTGGCACATAAATTATGTCGCAGCCATATAAGCATTTCAATGAGATAACACAACAGATCATGCATATTCAAAAGCAATGTATCATTTATCCTCCATTTTATCATATGGGTAACAGAAACATTAATTATGCACCTGGCAAGTGTTCGCAGGGAATACAAAGAGCACTTTGAATACCTGAAATGTTGCTAACTCAAACTTCTCCTTTGTCGAGTAGATATCCAAACCGATATCTCAATAGGCCCAATACTCCAGTGAAATAATCAGTGATATACAGTAGAATATCAATCCCGATACTATCCAACTCCCATATGTAGGGCCATCAGGAAAAAGCAATGATTCTCCTTTAACATACAATATACACCATTCTTAGGAGGCCTGATGACATTGAAAGATGTGTTTTGAATCATTCCCGCTATGGCATATAGCGGAGACAATAAGAATGAATGTTAAATGCCGACAGAGACCATTCTGACTCCTCCTGTAGTGAAGACTGCCACAATGGATGCGAATGGACAAATGAATGCTAACCTTCTAATTGTCTTTAGCGTACAAATTCATACCCATGATCGGCCTTCAACATATGTGACTATCGATGCCGAGAGTAATTACCAATTCTCGTGAATTCTCCTGCAGCCATTCACAAATTCTTGTATATATTCCTCCCGTCATATAAAGGGATGCCAACAGCTATACGCAATCATGGAAATCACATATAGACTCCCAACATATTCACATATATAATGAACCCGATGATCAAAATAAACCCAATAATTTTCACATAACTACACTCCAACGATAGATACATTGTAATGTCCCCTTCTAGTTGACATCTCTCAGAGATTATGATTAGCCTATTATGCGACCCTCGTAGGCTGATAGGATGGATAGAGGGTCTTGTTGGAGCTTGGCTTGGCTTCGGATCGGCAGAATTTCTCAGTTGGCTTTCGTTCTGGCTCATTTGGACGTCTTTTTCCTAACTTGCTATTTTTAGCAGTAATGGTCATTCAGCGGAGCACCCCTGCTATTTTTAGCAGTATGGTTTGGTCATGTGCAAAATCAATCACTTATTCACCAGCTTCAGACGGTTCATGAATCGGACGTTTTTTGAGGGAGATATTAATATTTTAATTGTTATATTAAATATTAATTATCTGGAGCTTATATTATAAAGTTATAATATTATTTAATATTATAACTTAAGTGATTTCTTGAAGGGTTCGACCAACATTGAAGGGGGCCACTTTTTAATTATAATTTATAATTAAAAGTGCTTTTGAAACTATTGAAAAATTAAAAAGAAAAGTTCGAATTTATTTAAATGATGCCTTTTTGAGAAAAGTCGAACTTTTGAAGGATATAAGGGTTTTCATTGGGAATTGAGCTCAATTATGTTGAAATCGAATTTTTGATCAAGTCTTCTTCTGAGAACAGAGCCAAGGGTCCCAGTTTTCGTTTTGGCATTAGAGAACGAGCCATCTTCAGTGTTGCAGTTCAGAGGCTGTGAAATACCAGCTGATCTATTGCTTTCAGAGAGATATCTTCATCCAGAAGTTATCACAGAGCTTCATAGTCGATTTATCTTCAGGGTTTTGAGCCGGCAGTTATCAGACAGTGAATCATTTTGAGGCGCCTACCATTACATTCTCATCTGGCACCCCTACTGAGGCCGTACGGATTTTCTTACTATTGTTGGGGCCGTACTTTTGTTGCTGCTAGGGCCGTACCATCTAGGACAGGCCGTACTTTTCACTCAGGGTCACATGCCTTTTCTTTTTGTAGTCTGCTTTCACCAACAGGGGCGCATCACTCACTGGCATCATTTTCTATCATCTTGCGCAAGGGAAAGAGGGATTCTATGATGGCCGTACCATATCAAGGTTTTTCACAGGTGGCTGCAAATCAGGTTTTAATCTGATATTTTTGTCTTATCTTGTCTGCATGTCAGAAATTCATCATTGTAATAGCTGTGGAAAAATAATACAATCATTAGCTGTGGTTTTCAGAGTCTATTTATGTTAGATCTGGACTTATTATATTTATTAGAAATTTTATATCATTTTCTTCAAAAATCGCAACTTTCATTTATTCATGCAAAAACACCAAAAACATCAAAAACGTTCAAAACAAACAAAAACAGACAGTTTCAGGAATCAGTGAGAACAGGGGTTTCTACAGTGGTATCAGAGCTAAATCCTGCCATCCTAAGGGTTTAGCAATCTTATGCAGCCACAAGAGGTTAGGCCTCACAGATATTATACTCGCAGGAGAGCCTTGATTGACAGGCAACAGGGTTTGAATAGGCAGCTGGGTACCATGGCTGACAGAACAGATATTCCTCAAAACCCTAGGGATCAGGACGATGCAGAGGTTCTACACACTCTTAGAGATTTATGAGTAGGTCAACGGCAGTCCAACGATGTACTACAGCAGTTGGCAGTGGCAATACAGAGGTTAGGTATGCCGAGGAGACCGTCACCACATCATGACGAGAACAGGAGTGGTGCAGGATCACGGAGAGCACCTAGGACTGTTTCACGGACGGCAGACAGGCCAACTACGCCTACATTTGTGAGACAGGAGCCCGATGAGACTATTGCAGGTGAGGAACATGAGGAAATGTTCGCTGATACACTTATGGCAGCGAACGATGAGTGGGAGTTACTGTCACCAGAGGTCAAAGAGAGGATTACTTTTGACAGATTTATCACACAGAGGAGAGAGCATCACAAGGGTCGACAGGATTGGAGGCCTAGATATAATAATAATAGTGATCTGAAGCATGCCACAAACAGACTTACCCTAGCTATGTTTGACGGTAGTGGCAAGGTCACAGCACAGGCTTGGATCAGTAAACTTGATACCTTCCTCACATTGCGTCCTATGGCTAAGGAGGATGCTATTAGGTATGCTACATTGCATCTTGAGGGAGCAGCTTATGATTGGTGGCATCACGGGATGGTGACACTCCAGCACGATCGTATCACCACATACCAGGAGTTTGTTGACAGGTTGGTGGAACGATTTCACAGGAAGGATCCAGAATCCTATTTCAGAGATTTGGCTCAGTTGCGACAAAGTGGCAATTTGGAGTCTTACATAGGTGACTTCTAGCGATTGTCAGTTATGGTTCCTAATATTTCAGAGAGGCGTCTTGTAGTGCTTTTCATGGAGGGACTGTTGGAACCATTGAGAGGTTGGATCAAAGCATTTGATCCGCCTTCGCTACAGGAAGCTATGAAGAAGGCACGCAGCATGGAATTTGCAGCACCATCCAGCAAATTCAACTCCAGAAACACTTCTTCATTCAGGGACAATAAGGGATTCAATAAAAACAGAGAGAAATCAGATTTTAACAGAGAGAAATCAGATTTTAAGAGTGACTCGAAGGGTAAATCAGCAGCACCCTTGGATCGCGAGGCTCTTAATGATTTACGCAGGAAGAAGCTTTGCTTCTACTACAAAGGTCCCTACGATGCCAGCCATGATTGTCCTTTGCGGCCTAAGGGCAAGGCCAATCGAGTGATGTGGGCTTATTACGAGGATTCGGAATCTGAGAGTTCCGAACAGCAGGAGAGTTCTGAGGAGTCAGAACCAGAGGCTTCAGAGCCTAAGGCAGAGGTAGAGTCAGAGCTTCATATTCAAAAGGCACGACTATCTAGCATTCAGGAGGAAGGTTCATTCAGACTTCGTGGAGTTTTGGCAGGACAGAGGGTCATCACCCTTCTTGACACAGGAGCCACCCACAATTTTATTGATGCTAGATTTGTGGAGAAACGCGGACTCATAACTGAGGAGTTTGAAGGCATTAGGGTTAAGGTGGCCGATGGTTACACTCTCAGGTGTGATCGTATGATTAAGGATCTCCCCTTGTGCTTGAATAACTATGAATTCAAGGCTAATTATTACGTGGTGAACATGGGAGATTTTGATTTAGTCTTGGGCATGAAGTGGCTTTATTCCCTTGAGGAAGTCACTCTTCGTCTCAAAGACATGGAGATTCGATTTGATGTGGATGGGAAGACACATATCCTGAAGGCCATTTGGGACAGCAATGTCAAGACTATTTCCTTCCGTCGGATAGAGAGACTCATGCGGCATGACATGGTAGAGTGGGTTGCCGAGTGCACATTGGCACCTATATAGGAGGGACAGCATAAGACTGAGTATCATCCTGACATTCAGCAGTTGAGAGTCAAGCATGAGAAGGTTTTCAGTGATATTCTACCAGGGAGACCTCCAGACAGGGGCATTGAGCACATTATAGAGCTTGAGGAGGGCGTTAAGCCCATCATGATCACTCCTTACAGGCATCCGAAGCGGTTGAAGGATGAGATAGAGAAGACTATCAAGGAGCTACTTGCTATGGGTCACATTCGACCTAGTAAGTCACCATTCGCTTCTTCAGTTGTTTTAGTGAAGAAGAAAGATGGTACCCTTCGCATGTGCATAGATTACAGGGTCCTGAATAAGAGGACTATTAAGAACAGATATCCTATACCCCGCATAGATGAGCTTATTGATGAGCTTCGTGGTGCATGTTATTTCACGAAGATAGATTTGAGATCAGGATATCACCAGATCAGAGTTCATGAGCAGGATGTTGACAAGACTGCATTCCGTTGTCATTGTGGACACTTCGAGTTTGTGGTGATGCCATTTGGGCTAACCAACGCTCTAGCGACCTTTCAGTCCACCATGAATAGGGTCTTCCATTCGCAGTTGAGGAGATATGTACTTGTCTTCTTCGATGACATCTTGATATACAGCAGGACATGGTAGGAGCATTTGGCTCACTTGGAGACAGTACTCAGTATTTTGGAGAGGGAGTCTTTGTATGCCAAGGAATCCAAATGTGATTTGGGGATGACCGAATTGTTATACTTAGGTCATATTGTCAGTGCAGAGGGAGTGCGGATGGATCCTGAGAAGATCCGTGCTATCATAGACTGGCCTACTCCGGCAAACCTTACACAGCTGCGAGGATTTCTTGGTTTGTGTGGTTTTTATCAGAGATTTGTGAATGGTTATTCGCGCCATGCAGCACCTATGACGGATTTGTTGAAAAAAGGTGCATTCTGTTGGACTCCTGAGGCACAGGAGTGTTTTGTGAGGTTCAAGGAGCTGATGACTACGTGTCCAGTGTTGGCACTACCAGACTTTTCGAAGCCTTTTGAGCTTCAGTGCGATGCTTCTGGTGAGGGCATTGGAGCGGTGCTTATGCAGGACAAGCACCCTATTGTTTATGAGAGCCGGAAACTCAGAGGACCAGAGAGGCTCTACAGTATTTATGACAAGGAGATGCTGGCCATAATGCATGCCTTGGCCAAATTTAGGCAGTATCTCGTGGGCAGTAAGTTTTGCATTAAAACTGACCACAACAATTTAAGGCATTTCCTGGGGCAGCGAGACTTGAATGATCGTCAGCAGAAGTGGGTGAGTAAGTTACAGGCATATGACTTTGATATCACCTACATCAAGGGCACCCAGAATGTAGTGGCTGACGCTCTCTCACGCAGGCCTTATCTGAGCTCTATGGTTCACATTGCAGAGGACTGGAGGCATTTGATTGTGGCAGAGTATGCCAAGGATACTTGGGCATCCAGTATTGCTGAGGGAACTATGATTGACACCAGGTATACACTTGTGAATGACTTGATCATTTACAAGAACAGGATTTTATTGATCCCAGGATCAGAGATGAAGAACACTATCATGCGAGCCTTTCATGATTTACCTACAGCAGGGCATCCCGGGTACTTCAAAACGTACAGACAGATTCGGGAGAGATTTACATGGAAGGGTCTTAAGGCGGATGTTCTTCAGTATGTGCGTGAGTGCCCTGTTTGTCAGCAGAACAAGCAGGAGAACACGTATCCGGCAGGATTATTGCAGCCACTTCGATTCCTGATAGGAAGTGGGAATGCTTGTCGATGGATTTTATTACGGGCTTGCCTAAAGCCCAAGGACGAGATTGTATATATGTAGTTGTGGATCGGCTGACAAAGTATGCCCACTTCTTTCCGATCACCACCACTTACACAGCTACACAGGTAGCAGAGGTCTTCTTCCGTGAGGTCTTCAGACTACATGGGTTGCCTCGGAGCATAGTGAGCACAGGGATAGTCGGTTCCTGAGTCACTTCTGGCAGGAGGTGTTCAGACTTTGTGGGACCGAGCTTACACCGAGCACCAGTTACCACCCGCAGACTGATGGTCAGACGGAGATAGTGAACAAATGGGTGGAAGGTTACCTCAGGAACTACATTGCAGGGCAGCAAAAGGCTTGGGTCAAATGGATTTATTTGTGCGAGTATTGCTACAATACTACGTTTCACATGACCATTCAGATGTCCCCTTTCATGGCGTTGTACGGTTATGAGGCGCCGAGCTTTTTGGATTTGCTACTGAGTGACAGTAGAGTGCCTAGTGCTGGAGATTTGTTGTAGGAGAGTCATGACACTATGAGGGCTCTCAAGGAGAATATTGCTAAGGCACAAAATCAGCAGAAGTAGTACAAAGATCAGAAGAGGACAGAGAGGTCTTTTGAGGTGGGAGACATGGTTTATCTTATGCTGCAGCCCTACCGTCAGTCTACTATTAGGAAGAGTGGTTCGGAGAAGCTTAAGCCACGGTATTATGGTCCTTTCAGGATTCTGAGGCGTGTTGGAGAGGTGGCTTATGAGCTAGAGCTTCCAGCGGATAGCAAGGTCCACAATGTTTTTCATGTGTCACGTCTCAAGAAGGCGTTGGGACACCGTGTGGTACCTTCAGCAGTTTTACCTCCCTTAGACGATGAGGGAAAGTTGATCTTAGTACCTGAGTCTATCCTGGAATACAGAGAGAGACAGTTGCGTAGGAGGACTATCAGGGAATACTTGGTGAAATGGAGAGATTTGCTAGTGGAGGATGCTACGTGGGAGAGCAAGGATATTTTGCAGCATCCGGAGTTGAGATTGCTTGAGGACAAGCAATTTCAGTAGGGGCGGATTGTAATGTCCCCTTCCAGTTGACATCTCTCAGAGATTATGATTAGCCTATTATGCGACCCTCGTAGGCTAATAGGATGGATAGAGGGTCTTGTTGGAGCTTGGCTTGGCTTCGGATCGGCAGAATTTCTCAGTTGGCTTTCGTTCTAGCTCATTTGGACGTCTTTTGCCTAACTTGCTATTTTTAGCAGTAATGGTCATTCAGCGGAGCACCCCTGCTATTTTTAGCAGTATGGTTTGGTCATGTGCAAAATCAATCACTTATTCACCAGCTTCAGACGGTTCGTGAATCGGACGTTTTTTGAGGGAGATATTAATATTTTAATTGTTATATTAAATATTAATTATCTGGAGCTTATATTATAAAGTTATAATATTATTTAATATTATAACTTAAGTGATTTCTTGAAGGGTTCAACCAACATTGAAGGGGGCCACTTTTTAATTATAATTTATAATTAAAAGTGCTTTCGAAACTATTGAAAAATTAAAAAGAAAAGTTCGAATTTATTTAAATGATGCCTTTTTGAGAAAAGTCGAACTTTTGAAGGATATAAGGGTTTTCATTGGGAATTGAGCTCAATTATGTTGAAATCGAATTTTTGATCAAGTCTTCTTCTGAGAACAGAGCCAAGGGTCCCAGTTTTCGTTTTGGCATTGGAGAACGAGCCATCTTCAGTGTTGCAGTTCAGAGGCTGTGAAATACCAGCTGATCTATTGCTTTCAGAAAGATATTTTCATCCAGAAGTTATCACAGACCTTCACAGTCGATTTATCTTCAGGGTTTTGAGCCGGCAGTTATCAGACAATGAATCATTTTGAGGCGCCTACCATTACATTCTCATCTGGCACCCCTACTGAGGCCGTACGGATTTTCTTACTATTGTTGGGGCCGTACTTTTGTTGCTGCTAGGGCCGTACCATCTAGGACAGGCCGTACTTTTCACTCAGGGTCACACGCCTTTTCTTTTTGCAGTCTGCTTTCACCAACAGGGGCGCATCACTCACTGGCATCATTTTCTATCATCTGGCGTAGGGGAAAGAGGGATTCTATGATGGCCGTACCATATCAGGGTTTTTCACAGGTGGCTGCAAATCAGGTTTTAATCTGATATTTTTGTCTTATCTTGTCTGCATGTCAGAAATTCATCATTGTAATAGCTGTGGAAAAATAATACAATCATTAGCTGTGGTTTTCAGAGTCTATTTATGTTAGATCTGGACTTATTATATTTATTAGAAATTTTATATCATTTTCTTCAAAAATCGCAACTTTCATTTATTCATGCAAAAACACCAAAAACATCAAAAACGTTCAAAACAAACAAAAACAGACAGTTTCAGGAATCAGTGAGAATAGGGGTTTCTACATACATGTATTCTCGATAGCAGCGACCAACTATTCCAAGCCTTCGATTTCCCTTATTGATTAAATAGCGATGAACTTCTATCTAGTGTGAATGTTCAGAAACTTCCAAACTCATCTATCAATGCCCTGTCTTTGATATCAACCAGATATCCAGTCCAACAGAAGGATCTTGAAATTAGAAATACTGCCTAGCCATCTAAGGGGTGTCATCCTTAATGGCTACCAGTTTGTCCGAGAGTTTATGTTCTTAGAACAATGTCCAAAACCAAAAACCATACAATTCTCCGTCCTATTTTTGATTTCGCCCAAATGCCTTAATAAAGACCACCACCTTCCGTTATGGCAACTAACTCATTTTTCCCTTGTGGCAACTCAATCAATTTATAATTTGGAATAAAGACTTTATAAAGTCTCAAAAAATTATCATTTATCAATACCTTTAATAAAGTCCAATAATAACTAATTAAATATTTCAAAAGCCCTAAAAATAAATAAAAGACTATTTGAATATTTAATTAATTAATTCCAATTGCCTTTTTTTTTTCTAGAAAAGAGACAGGGACATCACAGTTGTTGCTCCTTGTAGGTTGGTGCCTACATATTTGAGTAAGAGGTTGGTGCCTCTAGTAGATTGAAGCCTACCCCATTGTAAATCCATTTTTATTATAAAGTACATAATTTTTGTACCATGGTTTTCACCCTCAAGGGTTTCCAAGTAAAATCTTGGTGTCAACTTGTTCATACTGTTATTTTCTTGCATAGTTGATATTGTTTAGAGTTTGAAGTTGATAAAAGTTGAGAGGGTAGAAAAATTTCATTAATATATTGATTCAGCCCCCCCCCCTTCCCCGTCTCAGTATATTTGTGTGCTCATCATAATGGCTATCTACCACCTTTGGGCATTCATTATAGGCGTCTATATAGGACTTACGCTACTTCAAGAGCTCATTTCTATGAGTATTTGGAGATGGATTCCGCCATAGACAAAGGAAACAAATTGTAGAGAAGCACAAATAGTAGTTTTCGCAGCACCCAAGCATAATTCAAAGATATAGTGTTTCTATTGCTAAGCTACAATTTATTGGAAAATAGCCAATAAGAGTTTGTTCGAAAGAATTACATATTATCTAGGTTGCTAGTATAAGTGAATTTTTTTGCTTGTGGGTATGAACAACATCTGCATTTATTGGGATTTCATTCGCCATGAAGTTTAAATATTTGGGCTATGAACTTTTGTCAGGTCTATCAAGTACATTACCGGAGATTGGTGATACAAAACTAGGGCACATTAACTTAGACGAATTTTTGGAGAGAATTGGGAGAGATGACAGGCCCCCAATTACCCAGCATTTAAATCACAACGGATTACTACAAGCTACAACTTTTCCAGTAGCAGTACAATGCACCGACTTGGAGTTGGAATGCGTTAGTCATTATGATCCTCAAGCTAGGGAGATTAGAACAAGTGACAACCGACTGGTAGTAAAGATCAATAGAGTTACTTTCGCTTCATGCCTGAAAATACCAAAGAGAGAAGCATATGCAGAATTTGATTTCACTTCCTCCTATCAGCTTTTCCAAGAAAAGAAAGGGTAGTACAAGAATGTCATCGCCCGTGAGTGGTTTGCTACACCTAAAAAGGGCAAATCCCGGTTGCCCAAAAGGCTAGACAAAACTCACTTTGCAAATGAAATTTCTGATATAATTGTGCTTCTACACAAGCTAAGGAGTAATGAAAGAGCCCACGATTTTGAAGATTGGATGTACTTTTTCATCCAAATAGTCATTCATGGCGAACAATAATTGGATTGGGCTCAACTCATATGCGATCAAATGCATTCAATGATCATCCAATTCCCACTTAAAAAGTCTTTCTACGTCTTCTTATGAAATATGCCCCTTAATTTTTTTCTTGGAATTTCCACAACACAAACATCAATCCGCCAAGAGATTAGCGTTAGATCCCAAAAGATATCCAACCTGAAAGTAACCTTCACCAAGAAAGTTCACCAAGATTCTACTGAAGGCGAGGTGATAGCTTATGGTGATGGGATCGTTAGCAATAATCTGAACTTGAAATACAAAGCTGGAAATGAAATGTAGGCGGTGATCCGACCATGAGCAATCCACGCTACCACTCGTTCAATGGGGGGAAAGATAATTACAATGAAATACAATTTATCTGCTTAGCGGGCATCCACTCAACAGTGGGAATTCGCCACTTAAATAGTGGGTGAATGATGTGTTACAAAATCAATTTCCTCCACATTGGAGGTAAACCATCCAGGGGTTAAAGTGTTTGCATTAAAATTCACAAGTAAATGCAGCAATTAAAATGACTGGATTAGTATACTAATTCACAACCCTACAATGAAATAAATCTGCAATTTACAAGTGTTACAATGATAAAATCAATGCAAATGTTTGAAGGATAATTTCTTCAACTCTAAATCTTCTCAATCACCAAATTACAAGCCAAAAATCTGAACTAATATAAATCTGATATGACAAACAGCAAACTGAAAGTTCTAAACCAGCAACCTAAGAAACATCAAAATGCTCAAATCTTCATCATACTTCAAAGATACACTTCAAAACTGAACTTACAATACCCATGAGTCAAGGTGACCAGCTCCAAGCAAGAATTAGACCCCAAAATAGCCACTAAATGTGTTGCAGGAATCCCAAGGCAAGCTGCAAGAAAAAGTACGGCCCTAGAGAAGGTACAGATTGTCTAGAAAATCAAAGGCAGCATAATAAAATCTGATCTTTTCCAATTTGAGTCGCCCATAGCATAGAATCATGTAGCATCAATACCCATAATGAAATAAAATTTACCCAAAGAGCTGCAATCAAAAACGTCCTTCAGCCATGACTGAACCAGCAAGCTCCAAACTGAAATAACATCAAAATTCTCCAACAATGAAGCTCAATATGCACTTCTGAATAAAGCACACTCCCAAATGAGTATCTAGGGAACCATAGTTTCAAGCCCGAAGAATGGTATAGAAAATACTAAGCTCCCCCTTAGCCGGGTTTTGAAATCAGTTCAGTAGCATAACTTTACAATATTTTTCAAAGATGATAATGAAGGCTCAAAGCATCAATAAATAAGCTTCAGTTGGGCAAATGAAGCAACTTGTAACTCCAACAAGAAACTGTTCAAATTCCCCAAGGGACACCACCTCTCACACATTCACTTTATTTTTGAATTAATAAAATGTTTCTCATCTTAAGTGTCCAATTTCAAGTTGCAACAATAAAACATTTATCAAAATATTAAATGCTCAAATAGACCCCTTCATGTCCCTTCTTTAAAAACAACTTGAAGTCATCAATCCTAAGTGTGGGGTACAACTTAAAAACCTGAAATTGACTAAGTATAAAACTCAGTCCAAGGAGATAACCAAAACCAACGCCAATACTAAAACTGATGGATTGCCAAAAATAGCATGATGACCTGAGCTAAACTACTGATGATGTCACTACCAAAGTTAGACTTACTAAAAATAGCCAATGCCAAAAATAGTAAGTTCACCTCAAAACCAACAGAAAGCTGAACTGAGCTGGAAGCAAGACTTATTGAAAATGGAAACCCTAAATTTGCACATCTGAGTAGCCTACGGAATTCTGGAAATAGGCTAAATCCAAATGAAGAGCGTATGGCGAAATTGGGGACATTACATCTTACCTATTCTATGCTATTACCAATACAAGACCATGGCCAAGACTGAGAAAAATTGAAGTCCAAGATCAAGATGTTCAGATCTACGACTATTATGATAAGCTCTAGTTGGAGAAGAGCTGCAAGCATTTCAGGAGAGTGAACGATGCATTCACCATGAGGATGGTTACGGAAATCCAGAGAGACATAGGCCCGAGGATCTCTCTCGAAGCTATGCAATTAATTGACATTTATGGTAGTCATTTTATACAATTTCAAAGATTTACTTATATCAAAGTTTGGGGTTTTGAGAGAATTCCTTACAAGTTGCCCAAATATGCAAAAGACAAGTTTGTCTTAATTGAAAAATGTAGGCAGATTGCAGAAGTGAATAAAAAATGCCAAGAAAGGAAAAATATAGGTGGTGTGCAATTTCCCATTGGGCTTGGTTATTATTCCTGCAATTCTATGTATGATGCTCTTAACATTGAAAGAGAACTAGTCAATGTAATATCCACCCCAATTTTTTTCAATTTTGCACCTATTAGCGTTAGCCAAAATAATAATGATAAACAATTGAATGGAGCTACCTTCCACTTTTTGATCACCCAAATCTCGATGTGGGCAAGGTGAGAGCATACGGTGGCAAGATGTACATTGCATTAACTAAAAGCAACCACTTGTTCAGTAGGGCAAGTGATAAGAATCAACTGAAAGCAAATACCTTCTACTTTTTGATCACCCAGATCCCGATGTGGTGTAATGTCCCTATTTTCCTTCCCGTAAAATGAATAATAATTAATTTAATTAATTAATGTTGCCTGGCAAAATGTGCAAATTATAAAGATAATATTAATTAATTATATTAAAAAGGTTATAAAGTGGCATTGGGGAATATTTTAATGATAAATTAATAAAGTCACTTTATAATGTGTTAAAGTGATTTTTGGTGGGAAAACCCTAAAAAGGTAAAAAGGCATTATAAAAAGACTTGAGAGCTCATTCTCTCAATATTTTGGACTACTATTTTATTTTGGGTTTGTATTTCGGTGGAGCCCTTCCGAGTTTGAAACCCTAGGTAAGTGTAATGTCCCCAATTTAGCTCTACACTCTTCATTGGGAATTAGCCTAATTCCGGAAACCCCTAGGCTAATCAGAAATGAAAATTAGGGTTTCCTATTTTATAGGAGGTTTTGAAGGCTTGCATGTGATAGTTTTCGTTGCATGTCTGGTGGAGCTTTCTGGGTTTTTGGAGAGCTTCAGGATGAGGTAACATGCATGTTGAGAAAATGGCATGCATTTCTCTCTAGTACCTTGCATGCAAAAAAGGTTTCTGGGTTTTTTTAGATTTTCAGAGAGCTTCAGAATGGTGTAACATGCATCTTCATCTGACAACCTTTCCAGGCACTTACTATTTTTAGTAAGTCATGACAACTGCCCGGTTTGTGCTCAAAAGGCGTTTGGGAACACTTACTATTTATAGCAGTTTTCTATTTTTGGTAAGTTCCATTTAGGGCAGTGTCATCCTTGCAGGCTTACTAAGTCTGAACTTTCTATTTATAGTAAGTCATGTTTTCAGCTCAGTTTGACTTTCTGTTGAGTTTGAAGCAAACTTACTATTTTTAGCACTTACTAAGCTATTTTTAGTAAGTCTATTTTTGGTAGTGGCATTATCAGCAGCTCAGCTCAGATCATTATGCTATTTTTGGCAATCTGGCAAAATCAGTTTTGGGTGTTGGTTTTTGGTTGCTTTATTGAATGGAGTTTTCAACACTTAGACAATTCTCATGTTTTGAGTTTGTACCCCATGCCTAGGCAACGACTTCAAGTTGTTTTGACGATGGGGCCATGAAGTGGACGCCTCATTATTGCTTTTAAATGTTTTTTTAAAGTTCTAATATCTCCTCAAATGTGGGATGACTTGGGAAAAGAATATTAAGAGTTTAAAATATTTTTAAATGCATTTGAGGTGGACATTCTTTGGAGAAGTTGAAGAGATTTCTTGGTTGGAGTTACAAGTTGATTCATTCCCCATTTGAGCTTATATATTGATGCTTTGTGAAGAGTTGAGGATCTTTTGGAAAATTCATAATGTTATGTTGTTGAACTGAGTTCAGACTTTGCTGAGAGGATTGCGTATTCTCTAGCTTTATACCATTCTTCGGGCCTGAAACTATGGCTTCCTAGATGGTGACTGAAAACCATACTTCATTCAAGAGTGTGGATTGAGCTTAATTGTGATGGTGATAGCAAATTGCTGTTGTATAATCTATTATTTTTTATTATTATAGGCAGATTGTTGGTTTATAATCTGTTTATATCATTGCTAGAAGTGCTAGTTGAAGTACATTTATATTCGTAGCTTCAACTACATAATTTATTTGGTTCTGGGTATTGGTTTCAGCTGTGCAACTATGGAAGGCGCCTCATCTCACCAATTTGCAGATTTTATCTCTAAGAATCTACTTTTTAAGAGGTCGACCCTTCCTGGAGGCCGTACCATCTCTTGATGTGCATTGGGATTTGTGCCACTATTTGGTGCAAAATTTGAAGATGTCTAGCTGCTGGAATTTGGACGCCTAGCTTCAAGGATTCACCAGCATTCAGTTTCACATCAATCGGGCTCCATTTGGCAAAGTTATGAGCAAAACGCTAAATTCTCTTCTTGTTCGTCTGGTTTTCTATTCATGTTGTTTGTAATCAGACTTGTCTAATTTTGATGTATTGCTGGTTTGAGCTCAAATTCTATATCATTCTTGTATTGTAATTGTTAGAGGTTTATTACTCTAACTCATTGTGGTTTTAAAAGCATATTTCTTGGTATTTGCAGCTGAAACTATATCATTGTAAAGCTGGTTTATGAAATATGCTAACCAATTTTTTGATAGATTTACACAACATAAACCAACACTTCACCAATTGAATTAGCGTTAGCATTAAAACTGAAATCCAAGCTTGAAAGAACTCAACGCCAAGTGCACACTCAATCCCAAGGAAGGATAGGTGTTGTCATATGGCGGAGAAACTAAAAACAATAACTTGAAATGAAGCAAACTCAACGTCAAGAATGTGCACTCAAGATCCCACTGAGGGCAAGGTGCTAACATATAACGGAGTTATTAATTGAAACTGAAGCAAATAGGCGGATAACCAGCCATGAAGATACATCTATCTAATTCATCCGCTGCGGCGGGCATACACTTAAGAGTGGGGATTCACCACTTGAGAGTGGGTACAAAGATATATCAAATGTTCATTCTTCCACACTGGCGGTAAACCATCCAGGGGTAATTAATATGAAATTAAACAAGTAATTTGCAGCAATGACATTGGTTGGATTAGTACTACTAAATCTCAACCTTACAATTCAAGAGTCTGCAAATACAAGTATTACAATGATAGGAAATAAAGCCAAGAAGAGAAGAATGTATTCTATCAATGTTCTTTGACTTCCCAATGATAAATTAAAGGCCAAATTGAAAACTAATGCATTCTGATATAAAAATCTGAGTTCTGAAAATTCTGATCAGCAAACTGTAAACACCATAAAATGCTCATAACTTGGTCAAATTACCTCCAAATGACGTGCAACTCCTAGAAGATAGGCGCCCATTCCATGATGAAGAAACAGCAGCAAATGATGAGTATTATTTTCTTAGCACAATTCCCAATGTTCCAGAATGGTACGGCCTTGAGCAAGGGCGATTTTGACAAGTAAAAATCATAAACTCAAAACTAAAATCTGAAACTCTCCAAAAATGGTCGCCTTGTGTGTAGGAATGGATTGGAAAAGTACCCACAAGCAAATTAAATTCACTCCAAAAACTGTATGCAAAAACCACCTTCAGCTGTGACTGTATCAACAACTTCAAAACTGGAAATTTCATCAAAATCTTCAACTATTGAGCTCAATCTGCTAGTCTGATTTGAGAAGCAGCAAATGACCAACTACGTGTTGTATTTCAAACACGAAATTGGATTAGAACTAGGAGGTAAGCATCCCTCGAAGTATTAAACAAGTTGTCATTTTGACAGCATAACATTAGCATAAAAATATTGGATACCAAATGTTGGAGCTAGGCTTCTCTTTTATGAAAAAGGAGATGTCTCTTCGAATTCCTTCCAAGGCACGCCAAAAGACACAAAGGACTCTTCAAATTTCCAAATATCTTTTAATTACTCAAGATGAAGTCCCACTTCAAGCAACATTAAACTTTTAAAAAATATTAACTCCTCATTAAAATGGCGTCCACTTTTCCTCAAAGCATTAAAGACTTTATTAATATTTAATTCTTATGAAGGCGTCCCCCTTCAAGTCCACCTTTTAAGAACAACATAAAGTTATTTCCCTAGGCCAAGGGGTCAACTGCAAATTATAACATTAATGCCTTTATTTATGAAATTCACCAATATAAAGTTTTCAGAAGCCAAAACTTGAACTCATTTAATTGCTCCAACTGAAAATGAAGACCTGAAGACTGAAAACTGCATACTGCCAAAAATAGAATTTACTATAAATAGTAAACTCCCTGAAATGCCATAGAACCTCTAAAGAAGGAAACCCTAATTTTACCTCAGACAAGCCTACGGATTTCTGGAAATAGGCTATAAAACCAAATGAAGAGATAATGGCCAAAATGGGGACATTACAGTTTAGTAGTACTAATAGTTGTTTCTTATTTGCTGCAATTTAGTTTTGAAATTTACTCCCACTAAGAAGTGGTTGAGTTAAATAATTTACTTTCAGCATTTTGTTTGTTTCCCCCCACTGAATAAGTGGCAGAGCAGAATAATTTCCCCCCACTGAATAAGTGGTAGAGCGGAATTTATGGTCAGCCAGCTGCCTACAACAGCTTTGTATCTTTCTTTCCAGTTGCTAACAATCCTCAGCACCATATGCTATCACCTTGCCCACATTGGGATCTTGGTGAAGGGTTACTTTCCAAACTGGTTATCTTTGAAGCTCACGCTAATCAATAGTTTGTTGTTGATATTGTTGTTATAAAATTCAAAAAATTAAGGGGGAATATTACAGTGGTATGAGAGTCTGTTTTCGTGCCATCCTATGAGTTCAATGCTTCAGTTGTCAAATGTGTACTAGGGAAAACCGATACTACATCAGAGGTTAGAACATAACTCAATTTCAGTTTTCAGAAGTTCCTGAAGATGATACATATACTGAAGTTTAGAAGTTGTGAGCTATCTGATTTAATCAAGGCTTCTGAAGAAGAAAAGAGTTTTGCAAGGTCACTTCGCATCGTAGGAACGAGGCTCATTGAAGAACACCAGACAATGGAAGAAGAAGTGAGAATACTTCTTACATTGGAACAATGTTTGAGCCAGGTGAAGCAGTCACCTTCAGGGTTAATTAAAACAGCATTGACGCCTACAGTGACCTCTCTAAAACATCCTTATTGGTTGAGGCATCCAGATGAAGAAATAAATTTGTGGTTACTTCATGCCTCAGTGAAGTGATGAGAATCTTGGCACCCTTGGTGCCCTATTATGATAAAACTATGGAGAGAATTCTTCATGTGTTCGTGGAAAGCTTTCAAGATCTTGATGAAACTGATAGCAATCAGTACTCCAGAAGAGCTGCTATACTAAAGATATTTTCAGAACTCAGAACAAGTATATTGTTGATAGATTTGGGTATGCAAAATCGGATATATTATTTGATCCATTACCTCTTCATTTCAACTTGGAGTAAACAAGAGGAGGATGTAGTTGCAGCAATGAGAATCATTTTAGTTTTAACTATCAATGAGATGGATGACATTTCAGATTTTGTCCTATCTTTTCTAATAAACATTCATGAACAAGAAGGAAAGAATTCTTCTACTGCTAGTATATTGATCAGAGATTTGTTCAATTAGCGTGAGGGAAAATTGAAGACTCACTTGAAGAAGACTGAGCAGATAAATGAGGTGGTCATTAATACAGAAGACGAAAGTAAAATGTTGTTTCACAATGATTCTATGGCGGTTTCTCAAGAAGACCTCCTTGGTATGGTTGTGACTACTAATGAAGAGGTCAGTAATATACCTTCACATGAAGGGCTTATTGAAGACAAGAAGGATAGAGTCTTCAAAACAGCTAGCAAAGATGATCCTTTACTCCATTTCAGTGAAGATGACATGGGTGGTCATGGATTTGAATTGTTTGATCATCAAACTAAGCTCTTGGAGGAAAATAGTTATGAAAATATCAATTTTAGTGAGATGGAAGGTGTCTTATTCAAAGAGTCACCACTCCAAGAGGACTACGAAGGGAAATCTCCTTTTGATCAAAATAATCAGCCCTTCAGCATTTGGGATCCGGGTGTGAAGGCACCTACTGTATCCTTGACGGCTCTGCTACTGGAATGGATTTCTTCCTCTTGAGGACCAAGAAAGTTTTGTTGTACTCAATGACTTAGCGTGTCCTTTCTTCCACTGAGATGTTTTCTTTGTTGGCCCAATAAACCATGGAAGAGGTTGTTGCTCGATGTTCTTTCGACTGTACATTGGGAGAAGTGCATCTCCATCATCATCTGAAAGTCCCTCGATATCATCTAACAAACAATCTTTCATTTGATGGAGAGTGAGTCTGTTGTAACTACGCCTCCGTACCTTGAACTCATCTCCGTAGTTGGCCCAAAAATCTTCAAGTGTGGGCACATGGGCACAATTCTTCTCAAACTAGACTGCGAAAACGCCATGAGGGTCATATGATTGTCTCTCGTTGTAGGGCTTGAAACCAAGTTTAGCTAACTCATCACCCATGGACTTGGCATCTGTTGCTGATCTACATGTGTAAATTCCCAACCCATATGGAAAACTGAAGGCGGCTTCTTTCTATTCCGCAAGATTGTGTGAACATCGTGTGCTTGCCTTAGGAATTCTATGGAAACAACTTCATCTAATGGGTACCTCGGCAACATGAGTGGAGCACTGGAGAAACCGTAGACCCGGATGTAGGTGAAGGTAGGAAATTGTATAGACCAATCTGCCCACTGTGCCATTGCTGCCCTTGCAGTTGATGAAATACGGGCGTGCAACTCATTATCCAAGTCTCGCATTGTATACATCAGGAAAGCCTCGTTTACCCTCTTGTAATGATGTGATGACTCTATGAACTCCAACTGAGGGTAATAGTTGTAGATGTGTTGTACATTTAGAGACCCCACAGTTTTCAACCCTCTAAATTTGCATTGGAAGGGAACTAGGTAGACAATGTAGGAGACCATGTGGAACTCGTGAATTTAAAAGTATTCAGTTATCTGTTGATGGAGGCTATCACTGATTAAGGCTAACCAATCATAGAATTCTATCTTCTTCATCATATGAGGTATAACATAGAATATCCAGGGTTGGAACTTTGTAGCATCCTCTTGACCGGTGATCCTATTGAGCAGAGTGACCATTATAGCAATTTCATCTTTGAATTCCCCTCGCCCAACGTTCTTTGGCAGAGTCTTATGTTTTTCTTTCATCCACTTCTATGCAATCTTCTTGCTGTATTTTTCTTTATGCATGTCCCATATTCTTTCACATTCTTCCTTGAAGATAGTCACACTTTCAAGCCAAGGTGGAATTGAGAAGCATTTTTCAATCACGTCTGGTTTCAGGCTGCAAATCACTCTTCCATCTACCGACTAAATCTCCCGAGTCACCGGATTGTAATGTTTCATGCAAGCAATTATGAATTCCAGACTCTGCACTGGAATAGGAATGGACATTGCTGCAAGTAGTCTGGAGTGACCAAGGTGCCTGATTGCAATGTTGCCTGCATTTTCCAATGCTTGCAAGTTGAATACTGGTTTGATGTGGTGCAAGTCAGTCTCAGCTGTTTTGATGAAGTCATGATATAGAGCTAATTTGGTCTTGAACTCGAGGGGAGTGTACTCCATTTTGAAAACCTTGAAGAATGACTATAAACTCACCTATGTTCAGACAAGTTTTGAGCAACTTTCTAAATTTAGCTTGTTGGTTTTTCTTCTTCAAACGAACGAATTTTTCAAAAAAATTATGAGATATGGGTTTTGTTCATAATTTCATTACAAGAATACCCAGATTGCCCGTTTTTGAAAAAATTTAGTGTAGACTGCAAAAGCAGCAAACCCTAATTTTTTCAAATTTTTTTGAAAAAAGCTAGCACCTGGGTTTTGTTCAAAAGCACATTTTGCATGAACCCAGTTGATCAGAGGTTGAAAATACTTAAGGCTGACTGAAAAAGCAGCCAACCCTAGAATCTGAAATTTTTCACAAATAAACTGACATCTGGGTTTTGTTCAGAAGAAAGTTTTAGAAGGACCCAAATGATCAAATCTTGAAAGTTCTGATGATTTTATGGACATGCAAGGAAAAAACAGCTGCTGCAACTTGAAAAATTTCTTCAAAAATTGTTCAGAATGATGAGCTAAGATGACCCAGATCACTGAAAATTGAAAACCTTGACCTCCTTCAAAAATTTGATGTTCTGGATGAAAAAAGCATGAAAAAGCAAGCTCCTTTGTTGCTAGTTTGAAAATTCATGAAGAACTTTGAAAAATCAGCAAGTTATAGCTCTTGAATCCCTAAAAGAACTTTTGTATGCTCCTCCTCTTGTCTCCCTTGGACACCACCTGCAAGAATGATGAAAAATTAATGGCAAAGGCATTTTAAATAAGTTTTAGGCTTGAGAAAATCTGCTTTCTTTTTGCTTTCACTCCTTCAAACCCTAGCCTAAACTTGCGCATTGAATGTGGACATTTTTCTTCATCTTGAAACTTTGAAATTTTGAAAAATTGGCCAAGGCATGGCTTCTTGGGCGCCCTTCTTGGCTAGAGGCGCCTATCTCCGTTAGACTGTCACTTTCTTCTAAGTTTCAACTTTTTCTTGATTTTGAACACCAGTTTGGATTTGATTTCCGGCTTCCAGATTGATCTGACGGACGAGCTGAATGATTCATCGCGGAGCTTGATCAAATCTAGCGACATTGTTTTGGAGGCAACTTTGACTAAAAACTTCGTTTTGACCTTCAAAATCATGGGCGCACATCTCCTTCTGGGGCGCCCACCATTACCAGTGTTGGCCATTTTTCTATTCTTCATTCTCTTCATGTTTCCCTTTGATCTTTTGTTGAATTTTTTATTCCGAGAGCTAGATTGATCCGATTGACTGACCGTTAGATTCACTGGATAGTCTGATTGATTTTGAAGGGGGTCTCTTGGAAGCTGCATCCTCAGAAAAGTTGATTTGAGGCCTCAAAAGCTTGGGCGCCCCTGGCTAGTTGGGGCACCCAACTCCTCCAGAGTTAGAATTTATTCTATGTATCTCACCTTGCTTTTGACTTATGTGATTTTATTCTTGTTTATCCCTCTGTTCTGCCTTTGATATTTGAAGACTGCCAACTCCGATGAATGAGCTGATGATTTCGTTGGAAAGTTTGATCAAATCTGAAGAAGTCATGTTGGAGGTGTCGACTGCAAATTCATCCATTTAGGCCCTCAAAAGCTTGGGCGCCTATCTCCTTCTAGGGCGCCCAAACCATTTTTGCAAGATTTTCATCCTTCAAACTTGAGCCTTCATGTTATACCTTTAGCTTGATCTGGATTTGCCAGTGATTAACAAGTCTAATGATCTAACAAAGACATCCGTTGCGAAGCTGATAGAATCCTGAAGAGATTGACCACATTTGCAAACCCTAACTACTGAATTAGGTCCTCCAACATGTTAGGCGCCCCTACCCACCTGGGGCACCCAGAGTTCCCAGACTTAGAATATTTTATGATATTTTCATGGTTTGCATTCTGCCACTTGGTTCCAGACTTAGAATATTTTCTGATATTTTCATGGTTTGCATTCTGCCACTTGGTTGGAACCTCTCTATTTGACCTCGATTTTCGGATGATTGGTTGATCTGATGACTGCGCTGCCGAACTAACTGCGGAGCTAAGAAGAATTTGGGCAACATTGCCTAGGAGCACAAACCCTAATTTCATCATTTGATACCTTTAAAAGTTGGGCGCCTATCTCCTTCTGGGGCACCCATGGCTGGCAAAGTTAGTTTTTATTCTGCAAATTTCAACCTCCTTCGTTTGGCGTGATTGCCTTTGGCTTGCTCCCTAGAGATGAAAAATTTTCTAAGGCATGAAGGTTTGGGCGCCTAGACTGAGCTGGGGCACTTGGAGTCTCCAGTGTAGCCAAAAAATTTCATTTTTCAACTTTCACATTTTCCTTTCTCCATTCTTTGATCTACGTGCACATCCATCGTCTTATCTTCTGTTGAATGTTAGAATCTAGTGCCTGGCAGCCGATTGACCTCCATTAATGGCTTCGAAGCTCCCAAAATGCTTTTTGAAATTGAAAAAGCAGAATAGACCCACTAGGGCAAAACTGATCATTTTGTTGTTTTGACTGCACTAGCGTGATGAGTTAGTATTTTCGACCAATCAAAATCAGTTTGAACCCTAGAAGCCAAACTTTCTATTTTTAGAAAATTTTAGCAACATCTATTTCAAAAGAAACCCAAAAAAAGTTCCATTTTTAGAAAGTTTCCAAAAATAACAGTTTTCCTAAAATTTAAGGCCAAAAAGCTGAGATCTAGGTTTTGTAGACTTGGTCGCTCTGAGCAGACCCAGATTGTTAGATTTTGGAAATTTCAATTTTTTGACCCTCATGTAAGACATGCAAACCCCAATTTTGACCTTTTAATTTTTGACAGTTTTGACAAGACTTTTAACCATTTCTACAAAATGCCTAAGTGTAGCAAAAATTTTAATTTGGGGTACAACATTTGGCTCTGTCTAGGGACCATGGCAGATACTTACGGCATAGGAGAACCGAAGAATCTTTGGAGTTTTGAGCATAGACCAGTGCCTTATCCATTGGGCATCGGAGTCAGCATCATTTCCTAATCACCTATTTGCAAGACTTTCCCTAAGTCACCTATGACAGGACTTCCTAGAATCACCTAATAGTTGGACTTCCCTGAAAATCACCTAAAACAAGATGCCTAATCACCTAAAACACGACGAAACTGTTACGGAAAGGGGAAACACAACAGAAAGATCACATCACGGAAAAGGGAAACACATCACGAAAACACAAAGAAAAATTATTTACAGAGATTGCTTTCAGATAATTTACTCCACCCCTGAAGGGATGAAGTGCTTCAGGTATTGCCCGCTATGAGGCAATGGGAGGAGACTTCCATCTAAGCGCGAGAGAATATAAGTGTTCTCCTCTGCGAGCTCGTCAATCTTGAATGGTACTAGCCACAAGGAATCAAATTTTTCGTGCATTCCCTTGGGCTCATGTATTTTATCCCACAGCAGGACTTGATCTCCAACCTCAAAATCTCGTTGGCGAGCTTTCTTATCAAAAAATTTCTTCACTCGCTCCTAATGCTAGGTGATTTTGTCTACCACCTCCACCCTTTCTTCTTGAAGCTTTCTCAGGTAAAGGATGCGCTTCTCAATAGGGTCTGTGAACTCCCCATCTTCTACTGTGGTCGCCAGCTACAAAGCGGACAACTCCAGCGTGATAGGTAACATTGCCTCCGTAGTTCGTACCATACATGAGGATGAATAGTGAGGTACCAATGGCTCTCTTCGAAGTGATTATGTCTGCCTAGAGAGCGTCATAAAGTTTCTTATGCCAAGTTCGTTGAATGGAATCAACTAACTTGCGTATGATTGTGACTATGTTCTTATTTGATGACTCGGCCTGTCCATTACCTTGGGGGTAATAATCTAATGAATGAGATAAAGTGATGTCGTGATCAAAACAGAACTTCAGTAGTTCCTCAGATGAGAAACATGTTGCATTATTTGTCACAATTTTGCGAGGCACCCCGAAGCACGTAATAATATTTTCCTTCAAGAAGTCACACACGACTTCGGAGGTCGCCCACTTGGTAGGAATAGCTTCAACCCGTTTAGTGAAATAATTAGTGGTTGTCAGGACATAAATATGCCCCTTGCTGGAATGTGGGTTGATAGGACCAATAAAATCTAAACCCCATTGCTGAAATGGAGTGTCTATAACAACTGGCCTGAGAGGAGCGGCTGCCAACTTCATCTTGCCAAAAAACTGTTGACACAACTGACATTTGTGCACCCATTCATAAGCATCGCGGAACATGGTCAGCCAAAAGAACTATGCTCGCAAAATTTTGAAAGTTGTCACCTTTGAAGAAAAGTGGCCACCGCATGCTTGATTGTGAAAAGCTTCCAACAAATGTGGTTGTTGGTCTTTGGTGACACGCAGCAAAAATGTTTCGTCAAGCCCTCGTTCGTATAGAACGTTATTGATAATCACATAATTATACGCTTTCAGCTTTAGCGTTCTTTTCTGTTGCTTGTTCAAGTGACTCAGACAATCACCATAAGTTAGATAATACCATATTTCAATAAACCATTCTCCCGTAAATTCAATAAGTAGGACCTATTGTGACCTTTTCACACATCGCCCCATTGCAAATGGGGACCCCCTGTTTTTTTGCTTTTTGGGATTTTGTCTCGGCGTCGCAACTGCTAATCACCATTTTTCTTTTCCAATGAGGAGTTAGAGTTTTCAAGTGGTCACCCGGGTCAATGTAATGTCCCCAATTTAGCCCTACGCTCTTCAATTGGATTTAGCCTATTTCCGGAAATCCGTAGGCTAAGCTGAAGCAGAAAATTAGGGTTTCCTCTTTCGGATGTTTTTTCGAGAGTTTGCATGTAAAAGGTTTTTGGGTTTTCTAGGTTTTCAGAGACCTCTAGGGTGATGTGACATGCATCTGATTCTGACATCCTTTCCGGGCACTTACTATTTATAGTAAGTCATGATGGCTGCCCGGTTTGTGCTCAAATGATATTTGGAAACACTTACTATTTTTAGTAAGTTTTAATTACTGCTCAGTTGGCGTAAAGATGAGGTTTTGCAAACTTACTATTTATAGCAGTTTGCTATTTTTGGTAAGTCTACCTTTGGGCAGTATTATTCTAGCAGCAGCTCAATCAGTTGCAGTTCAGTTTGGTTGGTCAGTTTGGTTTTCTGATGGTTTTGAAGTTAACTTACTATTTTTGGCATTTGCTATTTTTAGTAAGTTCATTTTTGGCAAAAGCATCATCATCAACTTGGTTCAGTTTGGCATTTGTCAGTCTGCTATTTTTAGCAATTCATCAGTTGCAGCTTGGGCATTGTATTTGATTATCTCCTTGGATTGAGTTTCAGACTTAGTCAATTTTCATGTCTTGAAGTTGTACCCCACGCCTAGGCTTGATGACTTCAAGTTGTTTTAAAGAAGGGCACATTAAGGGGTCAAGTAAGCATTTAATTATTTAATAAATGCTTTATTGTTGCAATATGGAAATGGACGCCTAAAGGGGAAGTTGAATGATATTTTAATATTTTTGTTGGCGTAACAACTAACACCTCTGGAGTGCAAGTTGGTATGGACAACTATGCACACTACGGAATGAGTGCTCTTCAAATTAGGAGGGGAAGCTCCCTCGTTGTGCTGACAAAAGTACCTGAAAAGGGAAAAGTAAACTAAACTATATCATGTATTTTTGTCTCAGCTGTAAGAGGCACAAGGTTTAAGGAAAACTCTATACGTTGCAGCTAAGTATTTTTTGGTTTCGCAAGACTTAACTACAACACTCAAAACTAAGTAACTTATCTATCCAATCCCCTCAAGAATTCAGAGCATGAGGAAATGGAGCGAGAATGATTATCTGACGATAAGCCGGGTACGGACTCACAACGTGAGGCAAGGTGGCACAACTATCTGCTTGTCTGAATAGGCTTATTGGAAACAACAATACACGATAAACTAAGTACAAATTCTCAACTTGAAGGCAAGGTGGCACAACTATCAGCTCAATCTGAATAAGTTTATTATTCACACACATCACACGATAACCAAGAACAGATTCTCAACTTGAAGGCAAGGTGGCACATCTATCAGCTCAATCTGAATGAGTTTATTGAACACATAACATAAAGGATAGCCAACTAGGATAATAAATTGCATAGGCGAGACACGCATACAATCTACGATCAACTAGCCACTATATCTAACTAAAGCAAGAATTCACCATCATAATTGCATGAAACCCAAGTGGCATAACAATTCATCACAATAGTAAATACTCATGAACAGATACAGAACGAGCAATATTACAGGAAAGGTAGGCACAGCATATATTTCTCTCTCGTACAAAGTTATGTACAAATGAGCAAAAGCCCTTATTTATAGACATCAAAAGGTGTAGGGAACCCTAAAATCACCTTGCGTCAACTACAGTCTTGCAATGCATGCAAGATTTATTGCTAAACCCTAATAAAGTAAACTATACAGTTAACTGGAAAGCTCCCGTCAGTTAACCGAAACATCTAATCTAAAAATGGACAATTGTGCAAGCAAGCACGTCCTTATTGAAAGCATGTTAACTGGAACACTACCATCAGTTAACGTAAACCCTAAATACAACTCCAAGTGAATAATAAAGTTGATCTCAGAATAGATATGCATGAGATGAGACAGCGAGTTAACTTGAAAAGATAACGCCAAGTTTAACTCCTGTCTGTAATGTCTATTATGAGAGGTGGGAACTGAAGTCTACTGATCGTGATCTTGAGCAACCAATCCCTCAGCGAGATTGTTAACTGTATCACTGTCTGGAGCTCTGATACTCTACCGAAGAATGCTATGCCTGCGTAGCATGTCCTCACTAGCTGCGATCTGGGACTAAGGTTCACTTCTGCTCCTTGTTGCTTCATCGAACAACGCTGACATGACTGTAAGCTGATTAATCTTATAGCCAATGGTCTCCCCACTGAAAATAGTATGAATGAGTGCTTAGAGCTTTGACTGTACATCAGTAAGCTCAACATACGCACCACCCTCAATCTGATACCGGCACGGCAAGCGAGATACTAAGGTTCTCACAAACCGGAGTGCACTAGTAACGTGCTCTCTACTCTCAGCCAACTCTGACACCATTGTTTCTTCTATATTTTCCTTGAAAACCGTGTTTTCCAAGAGTAGATAGCTTCTTTATCCTCTACATCTGTGACTGATTCATATGCCATACTCAGGTGAGCAATCATAATCTCGTCCCAGGGTCTATTAATCACCATATCTCGCTCCTCATCCTGGAGACATAGACGGAGCTCTCGTGCATTATACTGCAACTGATATAGCTCTGTAAGCATAGAACGACCTTTAGCAACAAACTCCTCCTCCCATTCCTCCAAACACTTGCCATATGCAACCAAATGATTAAGTTGGCCCTGTTCTGTTGGAGGCTCAAGCATCGGCGAGAGTGTGGTAGTAACATCTAACCTGTGTACAAGGCTAGAAATGTACTGACGAAGCTGTCTGATTTCAACCTTGAGGGCTGCCTTATCTTCTCCATCCTTCAGCATTCTATCCCTGACACTGTCTGTAGCAACCTGTAGGAGATCAACTTGAGTCTGGCGTGTGCTATGAACAAGGTTGACTGTGATAACCTCGAAGTCCTGAGATTCCAACTCATCCAAACTCTCCCCTGTGGAGGTATAGCAATCTCGACGATGATCTCCATATCAGTATTCCTCTCCACGTGGACCATGTTCTTGATCCTCTTATCTGGCACATCCGGTAAACCTGATCAAAATCTGAATGATTAAGGACATAGGATGGCTGCCTCCTCTTCCTTCCCAGTTGATTTTCGATCCAAGATTGGTCTCGACTAATACTACTGGAAGGATCTGTACTAGCAATAAGAGGTTGTGACGAGAGTGAATATGTAGAGGAACTACTGCGATATGGGGAGTCTAAATCCAATTCAATATGAATTGGGACTGGTGACTGCTCCGGAACTGGTATAGGAACTTGAGGTTGAACCTCAAGCACTGGCGGACTCTGAACTGACCTCTAAACTGGCTCTATGACAGGCTGTTTGACAGGGTCCGTGTGTGTATCAATAACAAGTGCCTTGCCTTTTGAATTGTTTGGCGCTTGACCTTTCTTGGGAGGGTTACTCCTCTTCTTCTGTTTAGGTTTCGACGAGGAAGGTAGCGAAGGATCCACCACTGGCGGCTCTGCTCTAGGTACACTTACCCTCCCGGTCTTCTTGCTGTTGAGGTAAAGTATACTGTTTTGAATAACTCTACTTGACCTCTCCTTTACTGTTGCGTACTCCTTGGCGTACCAATCAACTGCTGGCAGCGGCTGTGTGTCAACCTGCTCTCTAAAAAACTGAGGAAGAACTTCTCCCTCATCATCTGATAAACCTCCCACATCTTATGCTAAGAAAACAGAAATCTGTGAGAGAGAAGCGGCCATAGCTAGGTCTGCGAACCTCGAAGTCGTCCACGCAATTGGCCCAATAGTCTTCCATGGAAAGCTTATGATATGCGCGACCACCAAGGCGAGCTGTGTAATGACCCCAAGGATCATAGGTACATACCTCAACAAGATACTTGAGATGATACCTCTCGAGCTCTTGTCCTACAGCTTTGGCGTCAACTGCCGTCTTGTACCAATATATTTCAAACTGAAAAGGAAAATTGGCAGCTGGTCTATGCTTGCGACGCAAATGACGATGAACATCATGCAACTGCCTCAGGAACTCCATAAAAACTGTCCTATCCGAAGGATAGCATGGAAGCATAGCTGGATTTCCTGTAAATCCATATACTCGGATATAGGTGTATGTCGGGAACTGAATGAACCAATCTGCCCAACCATCCATCGCTGCTCTAGCAACTGCCGAGATACGAATGTGCAACTCCCGATCCAAATTTCTCACTGTATAAGTCAGGAAAGCCTCGTGAACACGTTTGAAGTGACGTTCAGCCTTATTGAACTCAAGCTGATCATAATAGTGATAGACTTTCTGAACACTGAGAATGCCCACGGTGTTTAATCCTCGAAACTGACCCCGATAAGCAATCAAGTACACGAGATAAGAACACATGTGAAACTCATGAGCAACTAGGAAACTGGTGATCTGCTTGTGGATAACATCGCTGATGAAGGATGCCCAGTTATGATGCTCCTGCCTAGATATGATGCGACCAATGATGTAATACATCCAAGGCTGGAAAACATTTGAATGTGAATGACCTGAAACACGATTCAAGAGTATAATTAGAATCGAGTACTCATCCTTGGACTCACCACGACCCACATTATTTGGCAATTTGTTTTTCGCTTGCTTTAACCATCTTTCTGCCATTTTACTCTGGCACTTGTCCACATCAGCGTTGAATGCATGCTCGCACTGCTCCATAGAAATAACCAGACTGTTCGGGTGCTGAGGGATACCAAAACTTCTTTCAATGTCCAAAGGCTTGAGACTGCAAATAACTCGTCTATCTACTGACACTATCTCACGAGTAGCAGAGTTGTAATGCTTAATACAAGACATCACGAAATTAATACAATGAACGGAGATAGGTATGGAAGTGGCCTCTAATAACCCAGACTGCTGAATGTTTTGAATAATCGAATCTCTGATTTTGACTGGATCTAGGACTGCCTCTGGCAGCACCTTGTCGAGATTCGTCTCAACTATCCCGATGAAGTTGTGAGTAAGGACTAATTTGGTCTTGTATTCAAGCTGAGTGTACTGCATTTTGAAAAACTCGCCAGTTCACTGTGAACTCAACTATGTTCTGAGAAGATTTCTGGAAAGCTAAAAATAGCCTGCTGAAGAGTTATTTTCGGCGAAAAATCTAAGATATGGGTTTTGTCCAGAAAAAGATTCTAAGACAACCTAGAACATCAGAAATGCGAAAATTTGACTTTTACTCGACCATGCAAAGAATTTTCAGCTGAGAAAATTAGAAACCCCAGAACTGATGCTCTGGAGTTAAAAATTCCTAAAAATTCAAACACATGAATTTAACTCGAAGAAGCTATATAGAAACGATCTAGATGATCAAACTTGCCAAAATCTGCCAACTTCAGGAACATGCGAATTAAATTTTGAGAGAAATTAGAGAATCAAAGAGGAAAAAGACGTTTTTTTTATGTTCTTTTTATGTGAAAATCACCCCCTGTTCTTCAAATTTTCTGATAATTGTGAACTTGAACCTGCAAAAAGAATTGTTTGATGCTTCTGATTGCTTCTGATTTTGATTACTGATGATAAATTCGCCCAACCTGTGAGAATTTGCCTCTGCTCTGAAGAAATACGAATTTTGCTTAAGCTGGATGAATGTTTAATGATAGGCGCCATGAATAAATAGAGAAAATTCGCACCATAATGCTGACTGCAAGATTTAAAAACCTCGACTGAAATAGAAAGCTTCTAATTGGACCCCTTCAATTCGAACTGAGACTGACTTGAAGTCCGGAATAAAAATAATAATAAAAACATTTATCATGCAATTTGAAAATCCAGCACAAAGAGGCGCCAATTTTAGAAAATCGCCCTTTAATGCTCAAATATGCAAAAATAAATATTTAATATTATTTTAATCAGTTGACAAACCAAGTAAAGCTTTTGGATTCACTCGACGAACTTCACTAATTTCAAAAAGTCCTCATTTTTCCTCATAAGCGTCCATTTGCTCAAGATATTACACTTTTTATTAACTTCCTACTTTGTAGCTGATTACAAAATTACAACTGGCCATCTTCGACACTGATTTCCGGGTGACCGGCTGATGCTAGGACTAAGCAGGTGTATTCATTACAAAGCCTGCAGAACAAAGAAGAAATGTCTGTTGGGAGCCATCACTACAAAATCCATCATTTAACACCTCAAAGAATTAGGCACCCTTGATTAAATTGGTTTTCAGGTGTCAGACTTAAACCATTTCTCCATTTTGCCAACTGACGCTTCAAATGACTGCTAACGCTAACGGTGAACCCTGTTGACTGGATAACAGGCTCACTATGTGACGAGGTATTCTGCATCCAGCGAATATACGCAAGACACCTGAAAGCTGCATCAAGGGCCCCAAAAGTAAGGGCACCCCTCGCTTGAAAAGGCTCAAACACCATTTCGACAAAAGTACAACTCTCAACCAGATGCCCTACTTTGACCCCTGATATCGGGAGCTGGGGTGACCTGATTCAAGCACTGTCTATCTCAATGCGTAGCTAGAAGGATCCACGAGAGACGTCTCTGGAGGTGACGAAGCGAGAAAACTGCTTCCAAGACCCCAAAAAGAAAGGCGCCTTTCCTAAGATGGAATAGACGACCAAACAACCATTTTCTGAGCTTTCTTCGTTTTTCAGTATTTTGCAAAGACCTCGCACGTACAAGCGTTTGCCAAATCCTGGAGGCTGACGGCTGGGCTCGTTGAATAGCTAGAGTAATTGCGCACAAGTCCCGTGAAGACTTCGAGAGCGTGAAGACTTCGAGAGCGAACAACTCCATCTGACAGGCCTAAAGGCCAGGCGCCCCTAGCCTACAAAGGCTGCAGTGAATATTTCATGTTTCTCTACCCTTTGATTTACGTGCCTAGTAGAATCTCTGCCACGATCTTTCAGAATATCGGATTGACAAGCTGACTGGTGCGTTGCGAAACTGGACTAGAGAAGCACGTATGTCAGGAAGACCTCATCTACAAACTCTATCATCTCAGAGGCCATCTTGAAGGGCGCCCCTGAACTACAAGGGCGCAATTTCACCATTTGGGAAATTTTTGTGATATGAACTCTCTTTGTAATCTCATCTTCTGACGTTGACTGCTGGAGCTCTAAGACTCAGATGACTGCATTTGATAGCTCGTCGGATAGGCAAACTAGTCGCGAAAAGATTAGATGCATCAACAATCGGGAACAGAAACTAAATGACCATTAAAAAGTGCGCCCTTGAGCTACAAGGGCACAAAAGCTAAAAAATGACCAGCTTCTGCAATCTGCAACCTCTGGAATCCTCAACTTCTGACGTCAATTACCGGAGTTATGAGCCTTGGATAGCCTCGCAGGATAGCTCATCGGATAATTGGGGTAATTCTAAAGAGATTAACTGTGTTCATGAGCATATGCCACAAAACCTGGGCCTTCAAAAAGAAGGGCGCCCCTGGGCTACAGGGGCGCAATTTTGCTTTTCCTTGAGAAATCTTCAAAAATTGACCACTGAAATCTTCGTCTTAGCCACTGAAATGACCATGCAAAGGTGAAATTGTCATCTTGAAATGCTCCTCCATCGCGAAATGCTTCGTTCTGAGTCCCCGATTCAGGTTCTAATAAATGGATATTGCCTTTGACTGACACAACATTGACAAAACTCCATGCTTGATATTGCCCAAAAACTGTATTTGACATCATTTTAGCAAGGTTTAGACTCTTTTAAGCGAAATGCCTTGATGAAGCAAAAAATTTGGTTTGGGTACAACAATTTCAAAAAGTAAAATGCTAAAAGGTGGCGTCCTTCTTGGAAGTTGAAGTGATTCAACTTCTTGGAATTTGAAGTGTTTCACGTGCCATTTGAAACTTATATATTGTTGTTGTTTGAAGAGCTGATTATGTTATGTTTTTGAAAGCAAAGTTATGCTGCTAGACTAATTCCAGACCCGAATAAGGGGAAGCTTAGTAAACCTGGCTAAGGGGAAGCTTAGCAAACACATCTTTCTTCGGGCCTGAAACTATGGCTTCCTAGAAAGTTTTTTGAAGACCATGCTTCATTCAGGAGCGTGGATAGTGCTTAATTTCATATTTCAATTACAGGCAGATTGCTGGTTTATATTCTATTTGTACTGCTGATGACAATGCTGAAGCGAACTTTTGCTGATAGCTTCGCCTCTGAAATTTATTTCATTCTGGGTATTAGCCCAAGCTGTTTCTCTGTGGAGGGCGCCCATTTGTGCAAGGAATCAGATTTTTATACTGAGTATATGATTTTATAAGTGAGGTCGACTTCTTTGGGAGCCATACCATTCACTGTAGATTGCATTGGAATTTGTGCCAAGTCTCTACTGCTGTTTTGGCACAGTTTGCTGGTTGGAGGTTGGACGCCATGTTTGGAGGCTTCATTTGACTGCTGTTTGAAGCTTTCTGGAGCTGTATTGAAGGAGTTACGTCCATTTTGGTGATTTTCTTACTTGCTGGTATGATTTTTTGTATTCTCTGTTTCTGATCAGACTTGTTAGTTTTTGATATAATGTTGGTTTGAGCTTCATTTCTATATCATTATTGTATTGTAAGAGTTAGAGGAAGTGTTACTCTAACCATCGATTGTTTTGAAAGCATATCTTTCTTATTTGCAGCTGTTTAATTCATTGTAAAGTTGATTAGTAGTACTAACAGCTATTTATTTTATTTGCTGCAATTAGTTTAAATTTCATACTCCAACGATTGAGTGGTTGAGTTTAAATAATCATCTTTTTTTAATTGTAAGTTTCCCCCCACTAAATAAGTGGTTGTGTGGACTATATTCCCCCCACGTTAATAAGTGGAAGTGAGGATTTAAATGGCTGGCTTGCCGCCTTTAATAATGTAATAATCTCACCCACTGAATAAGTGGAGTATCCCCACTGCTTGTGGATGCCTGCATCAGCAGATGAATTGTAATTTTAGTTCAGTTTACTCCTAATGATCCTCTGACCATATGCTATCACCTCGCCCACATTGGGATCTTGGTGAACATTCTTGGTTAGAGTTACTTCCATGCTGATTTGCTTTTGGAGCTAACGCTAATCAGTGGTTTGATGCTGGTTTGTGTGTTCAAATTTGGAAAAAAAAAGTGGGGAATATTTCAATCAAGTAGAGAATTCAAGCCTAGAACAGTGCCTAGGCGTCATCAAAGTGCTCAGAAGGTCCGGAGGACGAAGAACGGCATTGCTTTGAGTCAATTCTGACACTTCCTATTTTTTAGGAATTATGCTTTTTGCTTTTTCTATTTTTGGCACTTTGGGACCAATCCGGGAAGCAGCTTTTTTGGCCTTCTTTTTTGCTTTTTACTTTTTGCTTTTTTCAGCTTTTTTGAAAGTTGACCTAGGGTTGGGTCCCATAGTCATGGTGTCAACGTTTTAGCTTCAGAATCAAAATTTTGTGCCTCCAAGCATAAAAAGCAAGAAAAATCTCCAAGCGAGGGTTTTGTTCAGATGATCCAGATGAAAGCAAGAAATGCATCCAAAGGCTAGGCAAGAGAAAGCATGGTCAAGCACATCATGAAGTCCGACTTGCACAATGGCATGCAATTGATGAAGTCCGCCCAGCTCAAGGATGAGAAATGGCAAGCTGGAGTTGAAGTCCGCCTAGTCCAAGCAAGACATGTCGAAGTCAAGAGCAAGTCCGCCCAAGCTTGAGATATTGTGTCCAAGGCCACGTTAAGTCCGCCCTAGACAAGATGGCATGAAAAACCTCAAGTCCGCCCAAGTTAGAGAGATGTCAACGATCCCATGTCTGCCCAAGGGAAGTGCATCATGTCCAAGCCAAGACAAAGTCCCTCTAGCTCAAAGTGAAGATGGCAAGACATTGGCAAAGTCCGCCCAAGCTAAAAGAATGGATGGCAAGACAAAGGTGAAGTCCGCCCAAGGGAAAAATGTCTAAGTATTTCGTCCAAGGTAGAAGTTGGCAAGAAGTTGGGCAAGTCCGCCCAACACATGAAATGGCACAAGAACCTCCAAGTCCGCCTTGTCCAAAGAAGCTCAAAGTCCACCCTAGCATAAGGCACTCCAAGTCTGCCATGTTTTGGCATGAAATTCTGTAATGTCCCCATTTTAGCTATACGCCCTTCAGTGATTGAAAGCCTATTTCCGGAAGCCCGTAGGCTCGTCAGAGGTAGAATTAGGGTTTCCTATTTTATGGGGTTTCTGATGCATTTTTTATGGCTTGTATGTTAGAGTTTCGGATGCATGTCTGGTGGGGTTTTTCTGGGTTTTCAGAGAGCTTCACAATGATATAACATGCAAAGTGTGTTGAGCAACTTTTTAGAATTGACTATTTTTAGTAAATTTTATTTCTGGCAGTGCCATCTTGGGCAGTAGCATCAGCAGTCAGCTTAGTTTCCATTTCAGGCAGTGCAGTTTGAAGCATATTTGGCTTTCAGCATTTTGAGACTTATTTTGGGTAAAATGATTTATTCTAAGTCATTAATGTTATAATTTCTTATTGGCCCCCTTGGCCTAGTATTAATGACTTAAAGTTGTTTTAAAAGGTGGTCTTTGAAGGTGGACGCCTTATTGAGAGATTATTTAAATATTTCTAAAGTAAATATTTTTCCTCAAGTCTTGATGCATAGAAAGGTGAATATAATGTTATAAAAAATTAAAATATTTCAAAAGTGAAATGGGCGTCCCTTTTGGAGGGAAAAAAGATGGAAGCTGAAGAGCAAACAGTCACCTTCAATTCTATAAAAGCAGGCCATTGCTCATTCATTTCTCATCTTTGGTTTATGATATCGAAATGCTATTAAATTGATTTCAGAACTCGGCTAAGGGAAAGCTTAGCTTTTCTACAACATTCTTCGAACCTGAAACTATGGTTCCCTAGATGGTAAATTGGGAGTGTGCTTCATTCAGAAGTACATATTGAGCCTCATTGTTGAAGATATTGATGATTTATCAGTTTCAATGTTTGCTGGTTTTCGAAGTGCTGAAGGATATTTGCAGATATAAGTCTTGGCATTGCTTTGAAGTACGAGCTTTCTTTTGAGACTAGTAGATTGAGCTTCACAGATGAAGATTTTTGGAGATTTCCTAAGTTTTGATATTGCTGGTTCAGTCATGGCTGCAAGGCGAATTTGAATACAGCTCTATGGGTAAAATTTATTTTCATATGGGTATTTGTCCTTTCATTTTATATGCTTTAGGCGCCTCCATTTGTGCAAGGACAGAATTTATTGTGAAGTGGTTGAATTTTTAAGCAAGGTCGACCCTCTCCTAGGGCCATACCATGCATTTAATGCTTTGAAAATCGTGTTAGGTGTTTTGCAAAGTTCAGAGCTTGGAAAATGTTGATTTTGAGGGCGCCTAGCCAGTGAATTGATGAGTTTTCAGTTTGGTGGGAGTTTGCAGAGTGTGGTAAGAGTTTTGTTCATTTTGGTGTTTCATAGATTGTTGGTTCAGAATTTCAGTTTGCTGATTATCATATCAGATTTACTTCAGTTTCTGATTTTGGTTTATATCTTCAATAATTGAGAAGATTAAGTGTTGCAAGAAAATTAAAGACTAATACACAAATGAAATGGTGCGATTAGTCAAGAGATGTGATTTTTATCAAGAGATGCAATCTTAGAACAAAGTATATAGTAGTCATTCATTTCAGTCTTGAATGTGTGGTTGTAAAGTTGCAGGTTGTTCATATCAGAAGTCCCATCTTCTTGTGTGGGTTTAGGGTGAGATCATTCATCACAAAAGCAGATTGGAGGATTGGGAGAGTGGAGATCTGATTGAAGGCAATCCTCTTTCATCCATCAAGTCAAGGTTGGTGCCTTGCATTGGGGGTTAATTCTCCTTGTAGGTTGGTGCCTACTAAATAGTTAAGGGGCCGGTGCTCCTTGTAGGTTGTAGCCTACTAAATCTTCATCAATAAGTCAAGTAGGTTGGTAGCTACTTTCTTTTGTAAAAAGACATTTAAACATTTCAACAATTTGGAAGTCAGCTAAATTGTATTGATTCATAGTATAAGTTGATATTGAATAAAAGTTAAGTTGATTAAAGTTTGAGAAAGCAAAGTTTGTATTGATTTACTGATTCACCCCCCCCTCTCAATAAATCTTTTGTGCTCTCCATGCACTTGGTCAAGTCCAACATAGGAACCATCTTCATGACAACACCGAGAAGGAATTTCTACAACAAACTCACTTATGAACAGAAAAGCTTCGACCACTCTTTGTCTATATGCAATAAACTCCTCAGATATCCTCTCATAGGTTCTCACCCTGAAGATGTGACGCTGTTTCCATGCAAGGATTTGTCTTTTTTGTTCTCTTGAAACCATTGAGCCATAAGCTGTATCCAAATCTGCAATGATGATTTTGTGCCTAGATTTCACTTTTGCCATTCATTGTTCAAATCCTTGAATCCCTTGGCGTAAGTTATGAGCGTTGTCCCTTAGCTGAAACATTTGTGCCAAGATTTCTTTTCCTCTAATGATGAATCCTTCAATCCATTCTTGTGTTTGTTTCCCACATATTACCAACTGCCTCAACTATTGATGATCAGCTGGTGTCTCTAGAACCGGGGGCAGCAACTAAGTAGCCTGTGAAGTGCCATGAACAAGATTAGAAATGTATAGCCTGATTGTCGAATTTCAGCCTTGAGGGCTGCCTTATCTTCTCCATCTTTCAACACTCTTTCTTGAAGAGTTTCCTATGCAACTTTGAACAAACTAACATCTACTTCATCTCCGTTTCTATCTTCAGGAGGCGTAGTAGTCTCCATGATGATCTCACCATCAGGATTTCTCTCAAAGTGAACCTGTTTCTTTTCCTTCTTTTTAGGTGCCTCCTGATAAACGTTGTCAAGATCATCAAAATTCAGCTGATATGATCTTCTTCTCTTCCTACCCAGGGAGCTCTCAAGCCAAGATGTGGTAGTATCTCTACTAACTTCCCTGGGAGGTTCAGCAGCAACTCCTTCATCTTCTTCAATCTCTAGATCAATATGAATTGGTGAAGACCTTGGCAATAGTGGAGAATCATGTGTCAAGGGCACATGTGTAATGAGCCTAGCCCAAGCTGACTCAAAAACTCTTCTTTTACTGCCTTGGGAATTTTGTCAAACAGTTGGTGTGCAAGTTGATATAGGCTGATAAGAACTTTTGATTGATTTGTTTTGACTTTCTCGTCACCAATGATGTTTCATTAAATGTTTCCAATGGTATCAATGATTGTCAATGACAACTATGAATGTCTCTAAGATGAAATGCTATTTATTGGAAATAATAAACATTATCAAATTAGTAATTATTTTATACTTTATTTTATTGTTATTTTATGATTGGTCTTGAGCGATTAAATGGGGGTTATTACAAGGACTTTGCTACCAGACACCATTAACGGGTCAATACTCAAGTCGTATCAAGAGAGAAGAGAAACAGTCGCCATCAATATGTTGGGATACGCAACAGATCAATAACCTCCACCCTCTCTTCTTGAAGCTTTATCAGGTACAGTATTCGCTTTTGAATAGGATCATTGAACTCTTCGTCCTCCACTGCAAATGCCAGCTGTAAGGCAGACAACTCCAAGGTGATGGGCAGAATAGATTTTGTACCATACAAAAGTACAAAGGGCGAGGTGCCAATAGCTCTTTTAGGAGTTATACGATCAGCCCAAAGAGCGTCATATAACTTTGTGTGCCAAGCCCGCTAATTTGACTCAACCAACTTGCACACAATTGTGACAATGTTCTTATTAGATGATTCGGCATGTCTATTACCATGAGGGTAATAATCCGATGAATGCAACAGAATGATGCCATGATCAAAACAAAAACTCAGAATCTCCTCTGACGAGAAGCATGTTGCATTATCAGCCACAATCTTCCGAGGAACTCCGAAGCGAGAAATTATATTCTCCTTTATAAAGTTGCAAACCACTTCGGAAGTAGCTCTTTTAGTAGGAACTACTTCAACCCACTTCGTGAAATAGTCTGTTGTTGTCAGGACATAAACATGCCCCTTGTTGGAACTCGAGTTGATTGGACCTACAAAATCAATACCCTATTGCTGAAATGGAGCATCAATGATAACTGGCTTGAGTGGAGTAGCTGCCAATCTAACTTTACCAGCAAACTGCTGACTTAGTTGACATTTATTCACCCATTCATATGCATCGCGGAACATAGTCGGCCAATAATACTGTGCTCGCAAGATTTTGAATGTAGTGACCCTCGATGAAAAGTGTCCTTCGCATGCTTGACTGTGAAAAGCATCCAACAGCTTTTGTTGCTGGTCTCTGCAACACATAAAAGGAAAGTTCCGTCAAGGCCACGCTTGTACAGAACGTTATTTACAAGCACGAAGTTCTATGCTTTCAACTTCAATGTTCTTTTCTGCTGTTTGTCCATGTGACATGGACATTCTCCATATGTTGAATAATACCACAAGGGTGTGTACCATTCTTCCGCAGAATCAACAAATAGGACCAAAGGAAGGTCTTCTTTAATTTCTTTTTCAGGATCAACTCCACCATTGCTCTGAAGTTTACAATCTCCATCCTCTGCCAATAATCGACAAAGACCTTGCCTGCGGACGAGCTTGGTCGGCTTGATCTCTAGATCATATTCTTAAACTTTTGCAATCCAATTCCCTCTTTTCATGCCCATCTCCTGTTGAGTTAGCACACTTTTAACTGCTGGATCGGTGACATACACCGTTGTATGAGAATTCAAAAGATAAAACCTGAAATTCTTGACAGCTCTAACAACAACATGCGCGTTCTTCTCAATCTGAGAATAGCGCATCTCAACATCCTTAAAATTAGAACTCATGAAAGCAATAGGAGATTCTCCCTCTTTGCTGAGCTTCTGTGTCAAAATAGCAAACAGTGAATGCTCCGATGCGTAACAATAGAGGATAAAATCCTTCTAAAAGTCTGGCCGAACCAACACTGGTGCGTTAGCAATAGCTTCTTTGATTTTAATACAGGCCTATTTGCCTTCTTCTGTCCGCATACGTCTTCTTCATCATTGCTGAAATCTCCTTTGTCAGCTCTGAGAAATCAGGTACAAATCTTCGGATAAAGTTAACTTTTTTCCGAAAAAGGAGTGCACCTATGTTTTGCTTGTAGGAAGAGACAGGTTTCTGATTGAATCCACCCGATTCGGATTTATTTTGGTCCCCTCTTTGGAAACGATGTGGCCAAGTAACTTGCCCTCCATCACCGCAAAGATGGTCTTCTTCGAGTTCAAAGATATCTTGTGATACTTGCATCTTTCGAATACTTTTACTAGATGTGAAAAGTGATCATCCCGTTTATCTAAGAAAACGGTTAAGTCATCAAGGTAGACGACTATAATCTTGTCCTTGAGATCCCCAAATGCCAAGTCCATGGTCCTCTAAAATGTAGCATCGGCATTGATAAGGCCGAAAGGAATTCTTTCATAATCAAACGTCCCCCATGGCGTGGTGAAAGTTGTCTTAATTTGATCCTCCTCTGCCACAGCAATCTGATTGTAACCAGAAAAACCATCAAGAAGTGATAGCATCTCTGATCCGGTGACTGTCTGCAAAGTATGCTCCATGATAGGTAAGGGATAGTTGTCCTTCAAGGTTGACTGATTTAAGTTCCTGAAATCAACACAAATCCTGATTTCACCGTTCTTTTTCCGTACAGGAACTATATTGGACACCCAGGTGAAGTGGTGAATAGGAAATATTATCCTTGAATCCACCATTTTCTGAATCTCCGCATAAATAGTGCTTTGAATTTGCAGATTGTAATGTCTTTGTTTCTGCCTGAAAGGCTTAACATCAGACTTCAGTGGAATTGTGTGAGACAATTCTATGGGTGTGAAGACTTTCAAATCTTCATATGACCAGGCAAAAACATCCTTGTATTGCTTGAACAAGGCGATAAACCTCTCAGTCTCTTCTGGGGTACAACACTTGCCTAAATTCACAAACCAAGGTTTCTCTTCAGTGCCTATGTTGACTTGATTGTATTCTGAAGAAGTATTAACACCTAACCTCTTCTAATCTTGGATGTAACGGTTATGTTGGTCAAAAATATCCTCTAAAGATACAAAACCCTTAGGAATCTGATTTCCTTTCAATTGTATGATTCTGGATTCTGTAGCTTCAAAGTCTTCAACAATTGACTCTCTAAAAGGAGTTGCACTTCCTTCAAAGAACAATTCTTTGTAGTTATCTCCCATGACGAGAAATTCTTCAATATCCTCATCGTCATTGAAGACTTGCCAGTTGTTTGAGTTATCAGGTACAGCTGGTCTGTAAATCAGCTCAATAGCAAATGAATTCTAACAAAAACCAAAGTTTGGAATGAAAAGAGCGGCTGAACCTGCAAGAGCATCAGCTTTGCTATTGTCTATTCTTGGAATGTATTGGATGTTAAATGCATCAAACCAGTTGATTGCATTCCACCTTCTATCTGTAGAATTTAAGGCGATTTTTTCTCACATGAAACTGCTCTCTGACCTATTTAACAATCAGCTCTGCATCTCCTTCAACTCGAAGAAGTTTGATACCCATATCCTTCGCGTTCTTGAGACCTAATAAAAGCGCCTTGTATTCAGCAATGTTATTGGTGCATTCAAATTGCAACCTATATGCAAATGGGTATAGACGACCTACGGGAGAGATAATCACTACTCCCGCTCCTAAGCCTGATGTTGAGCAACTACCGTCAAACTGCATTGTCCACATTTTAGATTCTTCATTTGACAATTCCATGGAAAGTGCAAAGTTCTGACAATCTTCAGTCACTTCTGACACCATAGCATATGTGCCCAGACCTGTGTCTTGATATAACACTTGAGCATGTGGATCCTAGGACTTAACCACCGTAAACTTTGACTTCACCTCAGGCTCCAGCTTGAATGTGCCCTTCTTCAATGGAATTGTCGCGAACGACCAATCCATTTGAATTTCACCTCCGAGATCTTTATAGAAACTCCTGCTAAGTAGCATCCTGTAGCTGGTAGGAATATCAGCCACCAAGATGGTCATCATGATCTTCTTCTCAAGACATGACGCTAGCCTTACTTGTGCATCTTTAAGTTGACCGACTAACGGCACCGGCTTAGACTCAAGTGAATAACACTTTTCTTGAGTAGGAGTGCACGATAGTCCCAATGCGTTCATAATTTGTAGAGGCATAACGTTGTGGGAAGCTCCACTATCAATTATACAATTGCTCAACTTGAAACCTCCTATATATAAAGATATATAGAACAGTTTTGGCTTCTCTTCTATAGGCATGGAGGATTGTCATAATGTTGGCTGGACAACAACCTTCTTTTTCACAACTTTCAAAATTCTATCCTACTGTTTTGGATGATCTTGTAGATACTCTAGTTGAGAGATCTGCACCTTCATCTTCTGGAGTAGTCGGCACAATGTTTTCTTGTGAAATCTTAGGATTGGAAGTAGAAGCTACTTCCTTACCTTTTGCATTTGAATTCCGCTTCTCTTCTTCCTCCTTCTGTGCTTTGAAATGCTGCGCACATGTGAACACAGGTGAGGTGATATTCTCATGATTAACTGCGAGAGAAAATTGGCAGTATTCTTCTTCTTGTTCTTCATTTACGGGTTCTCAATCAAAATACTCCGTTGCGGAGTTGCCATCAAAATCGTATGTCTGTGAAGAGATGTTTGAACTGGAAGGTACAAAACCTGAACTAGGGCAAAATCGGCAAAACCCATGAGCTGATTCATTCTTTGGTTCTTCAGACATGTAGCACCGGTGTGTTCAACAGAATCATGGAAAGTGCAAAAGACTGTGGCCTTCTCAACTTCATTGTTTTGTCTCGGTTATCCTTGCGGAAACTGACTTGTAGTTATTGTACGGCTGGAAGTTGTTTCTCCTCGGCTAGTACTGCTGTTGTGGTTGAAATGTCAGTGGTGTGGGCAAGGCTGGTTGCCCTTGAGGGGGTGACTGTCTCTTTAGTATTGTCACCTCATTTGCTACCTTTTGTAGCAACGGATCAGCCAACACTTGCACGAGCGGTCTGATCGAATTGTCTTTCATCTTGCCCGTCGTAATCATATTGTCTTCGAGCTTGATTGCTTCTTCTTGAAGGAGTTGTAGACTATCTTCTTCGTTGATCTTCAAGAAAAAGACAATTTCTGACGGTAGTGCATTGATGAAAGAACTCATCAGAATTGCGTCAAATGTATTTAAAGTGTGAGAAAGACGTGTAACAAGGCGGTTATACCTTGCTACAAATTCTCTCATCGGTTCATGTTTCTCCATCTTCAAATTCAAGAGTTGTGCAAAAAGTTTGTGACTATCATCGGCAGGCTTGAATCTTGCCAAGAACTTCTCACTCATGACGGCCCAACTGGTGATGATGCCTGGCTCAAGATTATTGAACCAGTCTGCTACATTGTTCTCAAGAGTCTCCACAAAGAGACGTACTGCGATGTCCTCATGTGCAACATGCAAAACAGAACAAGCCACCGTGAATGCTGAAAGATGTTCATCAGGATGTCTGAAACCACCGCCATGAAATCTCGGGAAAAACTTGTGTGAACCCTTGGGTAGTTGATGGTGTCCTGCTAAAGCCAACGGTCCAATATTGTCGCCTCAAGGCAAGAGAGCTAGACATCTTGCATTTCTTCCATTGCAACCGTTATGGTTATCGTTGTTGTTATGATCACCCATTTCTTCAGCTAGAATGGGAATCTCTTCTAAAATTTCTCCTTCAATGAATTGATCAGGAGCCTCTTGAAAGACAGGATCTGGCTGGATGGGAGGATTACCTCTCCTTCTTCGTGTATAAACTCGGTACGCCAGGATGCTTAATTCCACACGAGAGGTGGCAAGACTGGTCTACCTACTACAAGATCTTCTTTCTCTTCTTCTTTATCCAGAGTCGTAGCTGTGTTTCTCCACTAAGTGGTAAATGTATGATTTTCAAAGATAAAAGTCCACAAGCTACTGACTGCTCTGCTTCGATGAAAACTAGATTCGGCTGTATAACAGGCGGAATTAGTGTTGGTTGTTGTACTGGAGCAATAGGACGCCAAATAGTCATAACCATGCAAAGCCTAAGCTTTCGAAAGTTTTCTTGCCTCATGCCCCACGGTGGGTGCCAGAAAACTGTTGGCGTAACAACTAACACCTTTGGAGTGCAAGTTGGTACAGACAGCTATGCACACTGCGTGATGAGTGCTCTTCAAATTAGGAGGGGAAGCTCCCTCGTTGTGCAGACAAAAATGCTTGAAAAGTAAACTAATCTATTTCCTGTCCTTTTGTCTCAGCTGTAAGAGGCACAAGGTTTGCGAGAAACTCTATATGTTGCAGCTAAGTACTTTTTGGTTTCGCGAGACTGAACTACAACACAAAACTAAAGCTTATACTATCCAATTCCCTCAAGAATTCAGAGCATGGGGAAACGGAGCGGGAATGATTATTAGACGATAAGCCGGGTACAGACTCACAACGTGAAGGCAAGGTGGCACGACTATTTGCTTGTTTGAATAGGCTTATTACTCACACACATCACACGATAAACCAAGTACAAATTCTCAACTTGAAGGAAAGGTGGCACAACTATTTGCTCAATCTGAATAAGTTTATTGAATACAAAACACAAAGGATTGCCAACTAGGACAGTAAATTGCATAGGCGAGACACACATACAATTTACAATTGAACTAGCCACTATATCTAAGGCAAGCATTCACCATAATAATTGCATGAAACCCAAGTGGCATAACAATTCATTATCACAATAAATACTCATGAACAGCTACAAAACGAGCAATATTACATGCAAGGTAGGCACAGCATATATTTCTCTCTCGTGCAAAAGTTATGTACAAATGAGCAAAAGCTCTTATTTATAGACATCAAAAGGTGTAAGGAACCCTAAAGTCACCCTGAGTCAACTACAGTCTTGCAATGCATGCAAGATTATTGCTAAACCCTAATAAAGCAAACTATACAGTTAACTGGAAAGCTACCATCAGTTAATCGGTACAAATTAATCTAAGTGGACAATGTGCAAGCATGCACGCCCTTATTGAAAGCAAAATTAACTAGAACACTACCATCAGTTAACGTAAACCCTAAATATAACTCCAAGTGAACATAGATAATCCCAGAATAGACATGCATGAGATGTGATAGTGAGTTAACTTGAAAAGGTAACGCCAAGTTTAACTCCTATGTTTAATGTCTATCCTGAGGGGTGGGAACTAAAGTCTACTGGTCGTGATCTCGAGCAACCAACCCCTCCACGAGGTTGTTGACTAGGTCACTGTCTGGAGCATTGATACTCTGCCGAAGTATGTTGTGTCTGTGCAGCATGTCCTCACCAGCTGAGATCTGGCACTGAAGTTCACCTCTACTCCTGGTTGCTTCATCGAACAACGCTGACATGACTGTAAGCTGATCCATCTTACAGCCAACAGTGTCCCCACTGAAAATACTATGAATGAGTGCCTGGAGCTCTAACTGTACGTCAGCAAGCTCAACATACGCACCACCCTCAATCTGATATCGGCACGGAATGCGAGACAAGAGAGTTCTCACGTGCCGGAGTGCACTAGTGACGTGCTCTCTACTCTCAGCCAACTCTGATGCCATAGTCTCTTCTATCTTTGTCTTGAAAACCAACTGTCTTCCAAGAGTAGATAGCTTCCTTATCCTCTGCATCTGTGACTGACTCATATGCCACACTCAGGTGAGCAATCATAATCTCATCCCGTGGTCTGTTAATCGCCATGTCTCGCTCCTCATCTTGGAGACGTAGACGGAGCTCTCATGCATTGTACCGCAACTAATATAACTCTGCAAGCACAGAGCGACCTCTAGCTACGAACTCCTCCCATTCCTCCAAATGCTTGTCGTATGTAACCAGGTGATTAAGCTGACCCTATTCTGTTGGTGGCTCAAGCATCGACGGGAGTGCGGCGGTAACATCTAACTTGTGTACAAGGCTAGAAATGTACTGACAAAGTTGTTTGATTTCAGCCTTCAGGGCTGCCTTGTCTTCTCCGTCCTTCAACATTCTATCCCTGGCGCTATGTGTAGCAACCTGTAGGAGATCAACCTATGTCTGGAAAGTGCTTCGACCAAGGTTGACTGTGATCATATCGAAGTCCTAAACTTCAATCTCGTCCAAACTCTTCTCCTCTGGAGGTATGGCAATCTCAACGACAATCTCCATATCAGCATTCCTCTCTATATGGACCTGTTTCTTGATCCTCTTGTTTGCCGCATCCTGATAAACATGATTGAAATCTGAATGATCAAGGACATAGGATGGCTACCTCCTCTTCCTTCCCAGTTGAGCTTCAACCCAAGGCTGGTCTCGACTAATGCCACTCGAAGGATCTGTACTAGCAATGGGAGGCTCTGACGAGAGTGAATATGTAGAGGAGCTGCTACGAGATGGAGAGTCTAAGTCCAATTCAATGTGAATCGGGACTGGTGACTGCTTTGGGGTCAGTGATGGAACTCGAGGCTGGACCTCAAGCTCTGGCAAACTCTGAATTGGCCTTTGAACTGGCTCCGTGTGTGTACCAATGGCAAGTGCCTTGCCTTTTGAATTGTTTGGCGCTTGACTTTTCTTAGGAGGGTTACTCCTCTTCTTCTGTTTGGGTTTAGACGAGGAAGGTAACGAAGGATCCACCACTGGAGGCTCTGCTCTAGGCACATTTACCCTCCTGGTCTTCTTGATGTCGAGGTAAAGTATACTGTTTTGGATAACTCTACTAGACCTCTCCTTTACTGACGCGTACTCCTTGGCGTACCAATCAACTGCTGGAAGTGGTTGCGTATCAACCTACTCTCTGAAAAACTGAGGAAGTATCTCTCCCTCATCATCTAATAAACCTCCCATGTCTTCTGCCAAGAAGACAGAAATTTGTGAGAGAGAAGCGGCCATAGCTGTGTTTGCGCACCTCAAAGTCGTCCTCGCAATTTGCCCAATAGTCCTCCATAGTAGGCTTATGGTATGCAAGAATGCCAAGACACTCTGAATAACGACCCCAAGGATCATAGGCGTGTACATCGACAAGATACTTGAGACGATACTTCTCTAACTCTTGTCCTACAGCTTTGGCATCAACTGTCGTCTTGTAGTAATAGATTCCGAACTGTATGGGAAAGTTGGCAGCATGTTTATGCTTGCGGCGCAAAAGACGATGAACATCATGTAACTGCCTCAGGAACTCCATGAAAACTGTCCTATCCGAAGGATAGCGTGGAAGCATGTTTGGATTTCCTGTAAATCCATATACTCAGATGTAGGTGTATGTAGGGAACTGAATGAACTAGTCCCCCCAATCAACCATCGCTGCTCTAGCAACCGCGAGATACAAATGTGCAACTCCCGGTCCAAGTTTCTCACTGTATAAGTCAGGAAAGCCTCGTGAACACACTTGAAGTGACGTTCAGCCTTAGTGAACTCAAGCTGATCATAATAGTGATAGACTTTCTGAACACTGAGTATGCCCATCGTGTTCAATCCTCTAAACTGACCCTGGTAAGCGATCAATACACGAGGTAAGAACACGTGAAACTCGTGGGCAACTAGGAAACCGGTGATTTGCTCGTGGAGAATGTCGCTGATGAAGGATGCCCAGTCATAATGCTCTTGCCTAGATATGATGCGACCAATGATGTAATACATCCAGGGCTGAAACATGTTTGCATCTGAATCACCTGAGACACGATTCAAGAGTGTGATTAGAATCGCGTACTCATCCTTATACTCACCACGACCCACATTGTTTGGCAATTTGTTCTTCTTTTGCTTCAACCATCGCTCTGCCATCGTACTTTGACACTTATCCATATCAGCGTTGAATGCATGCTAACACTGCTCCATAGAAATGACTAGACTACTCGGGTGCTGAGGGATACCAAAACATCTTTCGACGTCCAAAGGCTTGAGACTGCATATAACTCGTCCATCTACTGACACTATCTCACGAGTAGCAGAGTTGTAATGCTTAACACAAGAAATTACAAACTCCACGTAGTGAACTGAGATAGGTATGGAGGCGGCCTCAAGTAACCCGGACTGCTGAATGTTCTGGAGAATCGAATCTCTAATCTTGAGTGGATCTAAGACTACTTCTAGAAGCACCTTGTGAAGATTGGTATCAACTGTCCTGATGAAGTCATGAGTCGTGACCGATTTGGTCTTGAATTCGAGCCGAGTGTATTGCATTTTGAAAAACTCCCCTGTTGGCTGTGAACACGGCTATATTCTGACAAGATTTCTAGAAAGCTAAAAATAGCCTGCTGAGGCTACAAATAGCCTATCGAAGGGCAATTTTCGGCAAAAAATATGAGATATGGGTTTTGTCCAGAAAAAAGTTCGAAGACAACCCATAACGTCAGAAATGCGAAAATTTGACTTCTACTTGACCAAGCAAGGAGTTTTCAATTGAGAAAATTAGAGCCTCGAGAACTAGGAGTAAATTTTCTTGAAAAATCTAGCACATCGGTTTTCTCGAGGAAACTATGTAGAATCAATCCAGAAGGTTTAATTTGCCAAAATTTTCCTGTTACTCAAACATGCGAATGGAATCTGAGAGAATTTTGAAGAATTTGAGAAGAGAAAAGACGTCTTAAAGTGTTTTTCTCTGTCAAAGTCGCCACCTAGTTCTTCAAATTTGCTGATAACTATGAACTTTGTACCTACAAAAGGAATCTCTGATGTTTTTATCACTGACTGTTGACAAAAATCGCCCAACTCTGGAGAAAATTCGCCTTTGCCTTGAAGAACTACGAATTTCTGAAGTTGGATGATGAATAATTACAGGCGCCATGATTAAATAGAATAAAATAGCATCATAAAGGATGACTGCAAGATTTTAAAAACCCTGACTACGAAAAGAATGATTTGATTGGACCCCCTCCAGTTGAACTGATACTGACTCGAAGTCCGGATTACAAAATAATAATAAAAATATTAAGTTGCCATCACATGCGATTTTGAGAATAAGCATCAAAAAGGCGCCTCTTTGAAGAAAATCGCCATTTAATACTTATGCATGCAAAATAAATATTAAATATTATTTTTAATCAGTTAGCAATAAAGCAAGGCATCTGGATGCACCTGGCGAACTTCACTGATTTCAAAAAGTCCTTATTTGGCCTTTTAGGCGTCCGTTTGCAAGAGATATTAACTTTTTTGCTAACTTCCTATTTTGTAGCCGACTGCAAAGTTACAGTTGGCCATATTCAACTCTAATTTCCGGCTGACTGAGTGATGTTGTGATCAAGCTGAGATATTCATCGCGAAGCCTACAGAGCAACGATGAAATGCCTGTTGGGAGCTGTTGGTTGGAAATTTTGTATTCTTGTGAAAGTATACAAAATAGTGATTTCAACCACAGCACGTGAGATTAAACTCTCCTAATTTAGGGAAGGCTCCCCCTTTAACTAAATAAAACTGATATGGGTAGGACAGCAATCGTTCCTCTTATTTCAAGAAAGATTACGTTCTTCTCTCTTCACAGAAAAGAAACAGTATATGTGGATGAAACTTATTACAGCAGCTATGCAGTGAAATTAAGAAAGAGGAAATAAAGTTTCCTGAAAGCACAAAGACTTCCGTTACTTCCTCCGGGACGGGAAAACAAACAATAAGCACAAAGTCTTGAGGAATGAGATCCTATCTACCCTTTTCAGAATAATTACTTAATGAAAACATACAACACAAAACAGCTCAAAGTCTGTAACTACGATGTATCTTTTGATTACTCTAAATGAGAATTAATACGAGCACAAACACTTGCAATTGTTCTCAATTTCTAATACTAACTATGAATTCAATCTTCACATTTACAGCACAAAGACTGCAGATATTTAAATCGAATCTCTCTTCAGCAATATTCCACAATTCCCAAGTAGTCACAAAATAATGCTCCAAAATGACATAAGAACATAAAGGATGCAAAATGAGAATTCAGCTCAAAGTCTGAAATTCTAACTTCTTGATATTACTTGAAAATTCACAATTATCAACCATAAAGCTCAAAGACTTTATGAGTATAAAATTCTGCAGAGTTTTCTTGCTTGCTAAAAAGATATATTTACAATAGACCCCTCAAGTATTTATAGGAGGGAGGTCTGGAGAAAAAGGTGGGAGGATCTCAACAAACTTGAGAAAATCTCTCAACCGATAACTAATTGCGATTGACTTATTCAAAATTACAATCCAAATTGTGATTTGTTTTGTAAGATTTTACATGTAATTACATTTTTCAAAATTGCAAGGAAAGAACACTTGCAATTGCAAAACATTGTTTTTACATATATTTGTCGAAAGTAAAATACATAAAACAACCTAATATTTTAATTTGTTTCATTCCTATCTTTGAAAGATAAGAATTTGCTGATGATTGTCTGCAATTCATTTGCATCGGGGCCCAATGTGTTCTTGGCTACTGCAACTGTCTTCAAGATTACATCAAAGTATCTGATTGTTGCAAGTCTATGTTCTTCATAAGAAGTTTGCATTTTATCAAGGATTATCTGATGATTAACAAATTTGTGAATCAAGTCCATGGTAAAATGCTCTGATTCCAATTGTTGACGAAGATTGGTTGCCATTTCTGTAGTAACTAAATCAGCTGCAAGTAATTCATCTTCTTGCTAATTGGAGAAGCTGGTTCGTCTGTCATTGAACAGGAATCTGCAAGACTACGGTGAAAACCCCATAAGGTCAGAACATCATCAGCATCAATGTGAGTGGACATGGTGAAACTCAAACCCTAAGACAATGGAATGGTCTTAGAAAAATGATGGAATGCGGATGTTGAAGACGAATTCGGAATTTGATGAAATGATTGCAATCAAAATAACGTTTTGTCTTCTTGAAACGGCAAGACAAAGAGGCTTTTAGCTTGAATTTGGAATTTTGTCCAAAAAAGGTCAACTTTTGTGCTTTTTAAGGCATTTCGGGTTTTTCAATGACTTCAGCAATTTTTACAAAGGCAGTCAGGATTTTTTGGACATTTAGCAATTTTACTTTTTTTTGCAATTTTGAAAATTGTAATCTCAGTTGTAAATCCCGACTTGCATTTTTGCACTAAAAACCCGAAATATGACTCAAAGTGAATTATTTTGTGGAAAATGACAATGGAGGATTTGAGGTGGATGGATGAAAATGAAATGGTATATGGAAGCTTATTGCTAAAAAGATGAATGAAGACGAAATGAAGTAAAAGTTTATTGCTGGAAAAGTGAGATGATGAAAAACTCGTTTTCAACATATAAGGCATTTTTAAAAATGGAAAATGTGTTATGTATGGAGTTTAAGAGATAAGTATAAAAGGATATGAAAGGCGAATTTGGATGGAATGAAGGAAAGTAGAGGGCGCGTGGGGTATGAAAGGCAAATGATAAAAAGCGTTTTCATGAGGGCGGACTGAAAATGAATGAAAACGGAGGGCGTATGATTTATGAAGAGAATATGATAAATGAGAAATGCGTATTAAGGCGGATTAAATATGAGTGAAAACGCATTTTATAAAGGTAGACAATGACGTAGAAAACGCGATTTTGTAAAACAAAAACAAATACCAACAAATATATATAATCCGATTTTGACAAAGACAGAAAAAACGTGTAAAAATAAAAACGCGTTTTGGAAAAAGACGTTAAAATCTGGAATGCAATACATAAATGACAATGACATTTAATATAAAATGATAAGTAACAGAAAAACGTTTAAAAAGAGACCAAGAAAAATATAACATACCTGGAAACGAGTTTGCAAATGAAAATAATGGTGAACAAACCCTAGGCGCGTCCAGAAAATGAAAAAGAACTGACTATTTAGTGATAAAAATCCGAACTTCAAGCTTTAAGGTCGATGAAATCTCCTTGAAACAGGGAAGTCAAAGCAAAAAAGGATTCAAATGACTCGAATCAGAACAACATCGGAGTTTTTGAAGTCTTTTGCAACATAAAATGTCATCAAAACATGAAATCGGGGTTTTTATGAAGTCAACACAAACTCTTTTTGCAAAATCGAGCTTTTTAGATCACTTAACAATTTTATTTAAAACAAATTTGGGCCTTTTTGGAGCTTTTGCAAATGTTTTAAATAAAGTCGGACCTTTTTGAACAAATAACAATTTTGCTTAAAGCAAATCGAGTCTTTTAAGCCATATAACAATTTTGCTTTTTGTCAAAAATGAAGACTTAACAAATTCGGACTTTTGAGTCACTTAAGCAATTTCGGGATTTTAAAGAACTTTAGCAATTTTTCCTTTTAAGTGAAAATTTCCCTTTTTGCTGAGTTGCTCCAAAAACCCGAATTTGGTCAAAAAGACACTAAAAATGACTCAGAAATTGACAAAAACGGAAACGAAAAAGGGAAAAAGAGTAGCCCAAAGGTTTATAAACCTAAAACTAAGATTTGTCACTCTTTGCACCTCATAATGCGTGCCTTAGAGAAGAAAAGTCTCAAATTTTATGAAAATTTTGATTGGTTATCTGAATTTTTAAAACGAGTCAAAAATTCAGGATAACAGGAGCTGCAATTGCTAAAACCAACATTTGACACCTCAAAAAATTAGGCGCCTTCGATTAAATTGATTTTCAGGCACCAGACAGCCATTTCTTTGTTCTGCCATCTGATGCTTCTAACTGCTACTGACAATGAACGATGAATCCTGTTGACTGGATGGTAGGCTCACTGCATGACTGGAAGTATTCTGCATCCAACGACTGTATGGAAGGCACCAGAAAGTTGCATTAGGGACCCCAAAAGCAAGGGCGCCCCTGGCCTGTGAAGGCTCAAACACCATTTTATCAAAAGTATAACTTTCAACTAAATACCCTACTTCGACCCTTGATACCGGGAGCTGGAGTGCTCTGATTCGCGCACCATTTGTCTCATCGCATAGCTAGAACAACTTACGAGAGATGTCTCTAGAGGTGACAAAGCAAGAAAACTGCTTCTAAGACCTCAAAGAGAAGGGCGCCTTTTCCAAGGTGAAGCCATTTTCCGGATGTCCACTTTTCAGAGTTCTTCAAAGACCTTGCACGTACAAGCGTTTGCAAATCCTGGAGGCCGACGGCTAGGCTCGTTGGATAGCTGGAGTAATTCCGCACAAGTCTCGTGAAGAATGCGAAAGCTAAAAACCCCATCTGACAGGCCTAAAGGTTGGGCGCCCCTGGCCTACAGAGGTACAGGTGTGTAATACTACATTTCTCCACCCTCTGATTTACGTGTCTGGTAGAATCTCTGCCATGATCACTCAGAATGTTAGATTGATTGGCTGACTAGTGCATTGCGAAACCAAATTAGATTAGCACAGATCTCAGGAAGACCATTTCTGCAAATACTATCATCTGATGAGCCATATTCAAGGGCGCCCCTGGGCTACAGGGGCGCAGAAAGCTGTGAACTGACAATCCTCTGTGACATGCAACCTCTCGTACCTTCAACTTATGACCTCAGTTGCCAGAGTTCTGCAACTCGGATGACTTCACCGGATAGCTCGTCGGAAAGTTGGGCTAATTTTGAAGAGACTGAATGCATTTACAAGCAAAAGCAACAAGATCTGGGCCATCAAAGAGAAGGGCGCCCCTGGGCTACAAGGGCCCAGATTTGCTTTCTGCAAAATGACTTCATCTGTTTGATCTCTGTAATCACCGTTTTGGCCACTAAAATGACCATGCAGGGGTATAATTTTGTCGTGGAGCACTTCTCCATCATTATATGTCCTGCTTTGAGTCCCAAGTTCAGGTTCTGACCTCCAAGTACTGACCAATTGCTGCTGATGACTAACATGACACTGACCAAAGTCCATGCTTGACTTGCCCAAAAATTGTAAGTTGACATCACTTTAGCAAAATTTAGACTCTTTTAAGCAAAATGCCGTAATGAAGCAAAAAATTTGGTATGGGTACAACAGACTACACTAGGAGGTGAAAAGATAATCGAAGAGAGGCTTGCAAAGAAGAGAGTGGAGGGAATTGTAGTGCCCTAAGTCCATAAACACTTGACCAATGCTCTGTTCGAGACACCCGCCCTCTGGTGAAGGGTATGGGGTCATTGGAAATATCAGGCACCTTACGAAGGCGAACAGAGGGGTACGTGTCTTATGAACTGGATGAGGAAGCATAGGAGGAGAAAGAGGAGAAAGTGAAAATAGAAAGGAAGGAAAGGGCAGAACAGACCAAAAGCGATGAAGACGAATGGTGGGACGAAGACTAGAACGAGTACTCCAAAAAAATCGGACCATGTTTGAAACCGATAATGATAATGGAAGATATATTTGTTGGTGCCCAGACAGATGGATACAATGATGACTTAGCCAAATATGCTAAAGACAATGGTCGAGAGCCACCCACACAGGTGAAATTGTACGGATTGAGGCAAGTAATAACAAATCTTGCGGGCCCACCGATCGTGGATGGAGAAAACATCATCTGGTACTAGAAATACGACAGACGATATGTAGACAAGAGTTATAAAGGTATGGGTCGCCCGCCATTGGTCGACAAAATTTTTGATTTGCAATACTTAGAAACATGTTGTGAGGAGTGTTATAAGAGACCACCGTTTTCTTGTAAATGGCGGTATGCTTCGAAAATCAAAGTACGAGGGAACGGAAGAAAAATGGAGAAAAGAAAATGTGATGAAAGAGAAAATAAAAAATTGTAAAAGCAAAAAATGAATGGAGAGTCAAAAATTTTAAAAATTACAAAGGTGAAGTCGAAAAATGGAAAAAATCGAAAAAAAGTGGAAAAAATAAAATACAAGGAGAAAAAGTTGAAAAAAGTAACGGGAAGCAAAGAAATATTAAAATATTCAGAATAGAAGAAAAAATTAAAATAAAAATTAGTATTAAATTAAAAAATATATCAAAGGCAAAAGAGGTTGTACGACCAAGTGAAGACTATAAGCCTGGACAAAGGAAAGCAAAGGGCGTATCGTATGGAGTTGGAGGCACACGACGAAAGAGAGAACTCAGAAATTGGAGGAGCAAACCATCGTACGACTTGAAGGAGCCTGCATACAAAAACAAAGGAAGGTAATTGTCATAAGGGAAACAGAAAGCATATTGTACGATTGGCGAAGCAAAATAAGTGTACAATACAAACAACCACAGAACATGTACGAAACTCGATATAGAAGTCATAACGTGAGCAAGGAAACAGTACGGCAAATTGACAAGCTTGACGAAGGCATTTGGGTCAAAGAAAAAAGCAGCATACTGAAATCGGGAGGACCCTTTTTAGATCCATGTTTGTGTTGAGTACCATCACCATGGAATTTGGGAGGACCCTTTTTAGATCCATGTGGAAAATCATGTCATCTTTGGGATGCTAGAGGTCTAATGTTGTTTCCCTATGGAAAAGGACGAGCTGGAACTGCATTTTCATTGTTACTATTATCTCAAATTTCAGCATGGAGTGATTATTTGTCCAATATAAAAATCACCTCATCAAGTTTGGGGATGAATGAATGGAAGAGATCCTTTGATTAATGATGCTTGTTTAAAAGTGGGAAAGGCAGTTTCAACAAGATCTACATTCATTCTTCCCCTTGTGTAAACTTTTAGAGCCAGGATTGATCAATTCCATGTGGGAGGAGATAAAAATGGTCTTCCTACTACAAGGTCAGCTTTTTGCTCTTTGTCTAAGATAGCAATAGAGCTCTTAGTGTGCAGGACTCTTTTTTTTATCAATTGCAAGTGCCTTAAAACTATCCTAAATATTTTCCTAATCCTATTCGATCTAATTTAAGTTAGGCTACAAAACTGGAGCTTGAAGGATTTGAGAGTCATGAATGTGAGACACAAAAAATTTAGCAACATGTGCCCCATTGGTAGCATTTCACTCCATATAATTCTGTTTAGTAAGACAGACTTGTTCAACAATAGTTGTAAAGCTAAAGTGACAAGATTGTGTACAAAACCTTTATATTTCTTGAGTTCAGATGTTTTTACTACTATGCTAGATGCTAAGAATTTCACTCCATATAATTCTGTTTAGTAAGACAGAATTGTTCAACAATAGTTGTAAAGCTAAAGTGACAAGATTGTGTACAAAACCTTTGGCAGTCTTCTTTTTACTTCAATTAGTAAAGTTCAATCTTTTCATGTAACATTCCTTTATGGAAGGCTTGTACATTAACAAAAGTCAGATATAAGTGAATAGACCATCATCTCCATCCTGAAATATCACAATTCCAAGAACACATGTGAACTTTTTATTCTAGAGATGAGTGTAGGTTACCATACCTGTATTTCTCTATTATTATTATCAGAACCAAACTGTCGCCTGACAGCACTGTACCTCACAGCTATTGTAACAGCACGTGACAGTTCAACTGAAGCTTCCAAGAGGATGATCTGGCGTGCAGCAATCATCCCTCCATATAATATTTGTTTGGGCACATCTTGATGTACATATTTGCCTTCTCTTGTTACTATAGCCATCCTGGTTGAAAACCAATGAATTAGAATAGGAAGGTAATCAATATCAATATTTGGCTATTTTCGTTTGTTTTAATAAGAAGTGTTTATAATTATCTACCATGATTTCAATAACATACTTCTTTTGTTCTAATAAGAATCAGTGACTCTTGAACTAGCTTCAATGTTTTAAATAAAAAAGCTGAAGAAAGGCAACACAGTAAGCACAAATTATAAATCACAGCTATCAAATTCAATTTATTCATGTTTAAAGTACCACTAAAAGTAAGAAAGATTCGTCTTGTGAAGTAGGCACATCAGTTATTGCATAAAAATACCACATCATCAAGAGAGCATCTTTTATGGTTGGGAATCACAAATTAGTGTACTATATAATACCGCATCAGCAAGTTTGTACGAGGTATTCGCGTGTGATTAAACTGCAAAAATCCATTATCCACTGTATTGTTTCCACCATTCCCAAATTTCTGACCAATGTCACCTACTGTTATCGTTGTCAAAGGTCTGTGATCCTCCAAACTCCTTATTTGTACAATGAATGCTGTCCTACATGTAAATGCTTGGTTAGAAATCTGTACATAACAGGAAGTACTTACAAGCTAGTGTTCTTTTTTATCATTGTGCTAAGAAGCTAGACAAACATACCATGCACACCATAATCCTTGTCCAATATGAGGCGTGCATGAACTATTGCATGTGTCGCAACTTTACCCAAGCCTCCTGGCCACCACTATCAAAACATATACTTAAGCCATAATATTAATTTTTGGGGCCACAAGAAAAAGGTGAAATTTCATTATTAAAGGGCAATGCCAATGAGGGCTTTTGAGTAATTACTTTTGTAGATGAAAGAGTTGGACTGTTCAAGATAAATTCATCAGCATACGGATCAAAAGTAGCTGTAGTTTCTAGCCCTTGTACATTAGAACCGTGTCCAAGTTCTGTCTGTGCATAACAACCAATGATTGCCATGCTAGTTGCTAAAGGGAGCCACTTCTTTTGTTGTTCTGGAGTTGCCTGAGTCCTTAGTACAGGGACAAACATATTCTGCAAAACAAAGAAAAATGTCATCCTAAATTGAGTAAGCTTCTAAAACTGTTCTGGATAACATGAACATTTGCAGAGTCCCACAATTTAAACAAGAATATCATACTCACATAAAAAATTCTCAATTAAAATATTATAGATTTGATAGGTCACATGAAGAAATCTAAATTATTAAAACAACATTAAACATTATTCTCTAGATAACAATGAAACCTTGTTTTAATGAAACTTTTTCTGGACAAAACATAACTTTGACAGAGCTAGTAAACACAATATGGGAGATGCGGGCATGGGAGGAATCATCAGGTATCATGATGGTAGTATGATTTTCACATAGAACAAGTATCTAGGTACACAAACCAATAATTTGATCAAATTGATAGCTGTAGGTGGGAAAGGAATCTCACACAACCAAATTAAAAATAGGGGGTGATTCTCAAATCATAATCAACAAAGTTGAAAAATAGAATGGAGACAATCCTTAATAAAAATAACTTCTCCAAGGCTTCCCAAAGATAAAATCGCAACATCAAAGAAAGTAGACCAACAAAATACCAAATGCATTGGCAAATGAAGCAATAGCTAGAGCAAAATATGGAGGTAATCAAATATTTGAAAACCCTATTACTCTTCCTCTTCGTTGCTACCCCTATGAAACTTTTCCTGCAGTCACATTGGTAGTCTTAGCTCAAGTCATTCCTATTATGTTGTTAATGTCTACTAAGTTCTTCAATCAAGTTACAAACATGTCCAGTCATGGTTCAGTATTTCAACTAACAGCTCTTGCAGATCGTTCGAGGTTGCACTATACCAAGTGAAAGATAAAGAAGTTCCATACTAATAGAGGCTCAGGCAGTGAGGAAGGCTAGAAGACAAGAAGAAGATTGGGGAATGGCTTACTAAGTCCCTTCAAGGATACGTTCAAGTAAAATAAGGCAAACAAGGATGAGAAAAGAAGAGCACACAACTTGAGCAATAATGCCACAAGGGTAAAGGGATACAAAGAGCAAAGTACAAAAGTTGATGTCACTCCAAAGTGGCAAAGTCAAAATAAACTCACACTAAGGTGGTTAACATTTGTCATTTACACCAAACTTCAAAGGTAAAATAAATGTAAGCAAATTGCACCTTTTCAAATAGTTAAGCCGGTTAAAAGTGGTGATTTGAGTGGCAAGTGATGACCAAAAGTGCGATCAGCAAGCAGAGTTTATGTATAATGAAAAACACAACTTTAGGCTGGCAATAAACGCAACCAGCAAGAAAGGGAAGCAAAACACCAAAAAGAAAGTTGTGCTTTAATGTATCTTCGCCATGGTAAAGTTGAGACTCTAGTGGCAGTTGAGAAGAAAAATCGTGCTAAGTATGAAAGGAGTTAGAGACAAGGAATAAGTCAAGTTTTTCCAAAGACAACACCAACACAAAGTCACAATTTTCCAATGGTTATCACCATGAGATAAATGTGACACAATAAGTGGCAAGATAATGTAAAAACTACAACCAACAGGGAAAGTAAAAAAAACTAAGTCATAGCACTTAATACCTAGCTTTGCCATCAAAAACTACAACCCAAGACTTGGCAAATGTGTTACAAAGTCACACCAAATCAAAGACAATTTAAGACATGCAAGAAATTCATGTTTTGATTAGTTCCCGATTGTTTCACACAATCGAATTGCGATTCTATGGTGACACAACCACAAAAAACCAGCACTCAAGTTTAAGTGAAAGCCTAGTTGCATTTTTGGGCTGGTGTAGCCCTCTAGGGAATTCCACCCTTCTTACGATAATTAGTAACTTCAAGATTTTAGTGCCCGTTGTAAATTTTAGTGAACAGATTATATGCACAGAAAATTAATTCAAAATCAGACACAATAACACACCAGATACCCTAGGAAAACCCTCCTCTTGAGGGAGAAAAACCCAGCAACAAAAGTTCTCTCTTATAAAAGTAATGGCAACAATTCTCTTTACAATGAGGCCAATCACAAGGCCAATATTCAGCACCTATACCAGATGCAATAACAGATGAAGATCTGCACTTCCTTGGACTTCTAAATCTGCCCTTAAGAAATTCGCAATTCTGCTCTTGAAGAAATTCACACTTCTGCTCTTGAAGAAATTCGCACCTTAATGAGAGAATGAATAGAACTTGCTTGATGATAAAGAGATGAAGGTGACCTTGTATATATACAAGTGTGAGAGAGGTCGCACCTCTTCATATTACAAGGTCGGCTAGAATACAATAATATCATTACAAATAATAAATACAAATCATAAGGAAGGTCGGCCCAAGAGAAATTATATTGTTGCCAAGAGAAGCGCATATTCTCATTAAATGATACATATAAATAAATAGCCGACAGGCTACATTTATTTATGTCTTCACTCGTGGCTGGAAGGATGAACCCGAAGCTGCTCAATAACATTAACACCCGTATGGATTATTTTAAAATTTAAAGCAAAAAGTGCAATATACACCCTACCTTTTTTTGTGTTTTTTGATATGTTTGCAGCTAAGTCACAAGGTTCGAATTCGAATTCGAGTTCGGCAACATTGAAATTCGGATGAAGTTGTGAGGAAAAAGAACAAAGTAAAAGAATGAGATTAAATTAGGTCTTATTAATTTTTTAATTTTTAAAATATAAATTAATAGTATATATATATATAGAATTAAGCCTTATTTAAAATTTTAATTTTAATATTTAAAATTGTTAATTTTTATATATATAATAAATTACAATTATTAAAAATAAAATAATTTTATGTTAAATTTAAAGTGTTCATAAGTTTATGCTTTTAATTTTAATATTTAAAATTGTGAATTTTTAAAATAAAAGAATCTTATTTTTTTAATTTAGTTTACATGTGCTAAGTTTTATATATTAATAATTTAAAATCTAAATTGAATATTTTAAGCTATTAAATTTTAATTTATTAAATGTTAATATTAAAATAAATAAAAACAATAAAACAAAATAATATTAAATTTAAATTTACTATATGCTATTTATGTAATGAACTGAACCAATTTTTTCCAATTTTTCAATATAGCAACTCAACAAACAAGAACCCGTTAGGGTTAGTCCAAACCAAAACTAGCAGTTTGCAAGTAACTCTTTGCCAAGAATGCGCACACAATCTCAAGATGAGAAAGATGATGTCATATGGCAAGAGGATCGTTAGTACAACTGGAAAGGAATTACAACTCTAACCAAGAATGCGCCAGATGACGGCAAGCATATGATCAGAGGATCCCTACCAACTACTATGCTGAAAGTAAACTCGACGCCAAGAATGTGCCTTCCAACCCAAGATGGGAATGGAGCTACCATATGGCGGAGATACAAGGAATTACAATGCAACTCAGAATGTAAATAGGCGGCAAGCCAGCCTCTTCCACTTATTCAGCGGGAAGTACAATAAAGTAAGAGAAAGATAGAGAGGAGAATCGCTGATAGTACTACTAATCAGCTTACAATATGTTAGAATGCTTGCCAAAGCCTAGCAATCCAAGTTCTTCAATGCTGCAATAATTTGTAAGACTTCCTCAATGCTTGACAAACCTCTCTGGACTCAAACTCCTCAAAAATTTGCATTTATCTATGACTGATATAACAGACCAGCAACTGAAATGAAGCAATCAGCAACCCTAGAACCCACCAAAATACTCACAACTCACTCAATACTTGTCGGAATGACATGAGACTTGATGCAAACGAAAGTTATAATGATGGCAATGAAGACTAGAAAAAGAAACAGCTAACAAATTGATGTATTTTTTTTTTCTAAATATTTGCCAGGCAGACCAGAATGGTACGGCCAAGAGAGAGAGGTGATTTTGCTTTTAAAAATCTACAACTTTGCAAGAATGGTCGCCCCACATAGAGAAAAGGATTTATGCAATGCCCAGAACAATAATATTTTTATTTCATGAGGTATGAGCAATTCTTACAATCAGCTATGATATTCAGCAACTTCAAAATGAGACTGAAAAGCAAAACTAGAACTCCAAAAATGCAAGATACTCAACTGAAATGCAAGACAAACCTATTACAAACTATCTCTCAACTAGTTGCTATCTTTCAAGCAAGAAGAAGAGCCAAGCTAGGAGGCATTCATTCCTTGAAGCAATCCTGTTACCATTTCGGTAGCATAACAATATTGAAGTCATAAGATAATGAAATGAAGACCCAAAGCTCCCTTTTATAATTTTGAGAAGACACTTCCAGATGCTTCTAGAAGGTGTGCCCACTCCACAAGATGCTTTTAGGGTTTTGACTTGACCAAATCTTCCTTCAAGATGGCGTACCTTTTCTTTAGTGATAAAAATCACTTTGAAATAAAACATAAACTTCTCCAAAGGTAGGCGTCCAATTTCTCTTAAGCAATTATTGACTTTAGAAATATAAAAATATTTCCTGATGATGCATCCACCCATGAGGTCCCCTTTTTCAAAACAACTTAAAGTCTTGAAGCTAGGCCAAGGGGTTATAATATTAAAATATAACATTATTTTAATTAAAATACTTATCTCTCCAGAAAAAGCATCAAGAGGCCAAAACAACCATACCAACTGAACTGACTGCAAAAGGAGGCCAATTGAACTGGAGCCAACAGGACCACTGCCAGAAATAGAATTTACTAAAAATAGTAAATTCGGAAAGTAGCTCGGATCAAAGTGCATGCGATACCATTGCGAAGCTTTCTGAAAACCCAGAAAGAATCCGCAATCCAAAATCCAAAACTCCGAGATGTAGCCGTCATTACTTACTAAAAATAGTAATTTCGAAAGGTTGCTTGACGCAGTTGCATGTCATACCTTTGCGAAGCTCTCTGAAAACCCAGAAGGAATCCATAATCCAAACAGCCAAACTCCAACAAGCAAAACCCTGAATCTTCAAGAGAACCCACCAAACAATCAGAAACCCTAATTCTTCCTTTGCCTAGCCGACAGCACCCCGGGGATAGGCCATCAATCACTGAAAAGTGCAGTGCTAAAAATGGGGACATTACAATTTAATTTTCATAAACGTCCATTAATAAAATTTAAAATGCATAATTAAAATTTTATAAAAGACAAAAATCTAATAAATAAAAAACTAAATTAAAAGAACCCTAAAAATAAAATATAATTGAGTGGAATTTCCCGTCGAAGTCAGGTAGTTTTTGGCTATACAGGTCAACACCAGGTGGAAGTGTTGAAAATTAACTTTCAGAGGCAAAATGAAAATACGGTCTAAACAGTTGGAGTTAACATCATCACGCCTTGCTCCGCTCTCGCTCACTAATTCAAACTCCTAGTAATGCAAGGATGGTTTCCTTGTGTCTGCCGAAGGAGAGGCTAGGGGCGATGGAGCAAACAATCATGAGCAGAGGCAATGGAGAAAACCTTCTTGCTGTTGTCTATTGGGTAATAAATTCGTCCCAGGAGTTTAGGGACAGTCGTAAATGCACTGTGCCCTAGCCGAAAATTTTTGTGTTGTACAGTGACCTCTTCCAGACTCCATTGAAAATTGATATTGTGTTTCAACCAACAAAGGGCTTATCGAAACCCTAAAAAAATGATTTTCAAAAATATATTTTAATAAAACTGCAGTTGCTTGTTTTCGTACAAACTTATATGCGAATTTCAACAATTTGTATAAAGAATTTTAATGTTTGCCGAATTTCAAACTTAAAGCATGAAGTTCGGCGAATCCTATGACATAGGTTTGCAGTTTGAGTTTTAAATAATGAAGAACAATGTTAATGGTATCAAACAGAAATACTTTGCAATGAAATATACTAGAAACTTAAACAATTTGAAACACCCACAAGCTGGAATATATTTCAGAACTAACACAGAAGTTGTACAGCCATTTAATGTTTATTTTTACATCATCCAAATGACTAAAACACCTTCAAATTGACATTACGGATATACCCATTTGCTGCTGTGTTAAAATTGTCTGAAAATGAACTGTGAACAGCAACATGTGACTTTGTAAATAATTGCAAAACCCCGTTGCTCCACCCTCAACTTGTTTGTTGAGTGTTCACCACACTTAGGTGCCCCAAAAGACACCAAACTCTGCTCAAACCCTAGTTGCCTTGCCTAGGAATTCCCACACCCTCCTTGAACATATATGGCTAGCTCCAAACTAGTACAGCCAACAATGAGGGAAGTTTTTTCTTTAGTTTTTTGAGTCCTCCAACTTGCTGTTCAAAACCTTCAAATCTGCACATAAAATCCTTCTTGAAATCCTAGCATAGAATACTAAAACTTGTAACAATATAGCTCTTGTGTGATTCCTGGATGAAACCACCTACAAATCCACCTATAAAGATCTTTCACTTTCGAAATGGATGTCCTTTGTGAAGGTTTTTGTCCTCACAAAGCCTTGGTAGAACGTTGTTCAACTTGCAATACTTCTTCATTCAAATTCTCAAGCATGAGTTGCAAAATGAGCTCCAAAAGTTCTTTTATTCCAATCCTCAATTCCCATGCCCATCTTTGGTATTTAATAAAAACCCCTTATGTCTCCCATGTAGGTATCCCCCTTTTAAAAACAACTTAAATTTACTTTTTGAAACATCCCCTTATGTCCCCTAGACACCACTTTATAAAGTCACTTTAAAGTTTAAATAATTTAAAATAATGCTAAGTTAAATATTTAATTTGAATTATAACATTAACGTTATTTAAAATAATTCCCTTGACCATTAAATATCACCAAATAATCATTAAATGCAGAATTTGATCATGCCAAGGGGAACCCGATGCCAAAGGGCCAAGTCGATACCGAGGAGTGCTTTACTAAAAATAATAAAATCGGACCAAATGCCCGAAAACACTCCAGAAAGTGTCAATAGGAGTCTCCAAATGGGTTGAACAACACGATCTCCAAGATCTATGGTGTCCCCTAATAAAACCACATTAGCATATGAGAACCCAAAGAATAGGCTAACCATCTCCAACAGTCAACTGCTTAGGAAGGGGACATTACAAAAAGCAATAAATCAAAGCTTTTCCTTAGTCACACGAAGCCTATATAAAGGATAAACAAGACTTAAACGCATGAAGGAGCCTATTTGGAGTATTTGAGTGATTTATTTCTTCTTTTAAAAGTGATAATATAATTAACAAGTGTAATGTCCCCAATCAGGAACTCTAGAAATATATGCAATTTTATTGTAATGTAATTCAGTTTGCTCTAGTACCACCACAATAATATTCTTGTACCACTACTATAGTCCCTATATTGTGATAAGCATTTATAATAGCAGTTTGTATCAGCATTAATGATTTTGCCATACAAATTGATCCATGATCTCAATCAGAGAAATCATCTTATTTGTGGTGTTATTTATTTCTGCAGTACCCTCATGGTATACTTATGAATTTAGCATTCTGTTGTTCCATATGTTAATCTGTGTTTTTAGAATATTGAATACACAAGGGTTTGATGTAATATTTCTATTCATATTAATCAAATATTGCTGTTCATATTAGTATTTTATAAGTGTAAATAGCTGCAATAATAATACAATTTGATTTGCCAAAGGGTTTCAGAATTAAATATTGGTATTGCATTGCAGCTGTTTAGTATTTTTGTTTATGTCCTATTATTGCATAGAAAGGAAACACAAAAAGTTTTAGAATTTATAAGAAGATTAGAAAGGGGCATTACAATTTGTTTAAAATATTTTTAGGTATTTAATTCATTTGTATTTAAAAAATCAAATATTAACTTTAATATATAATTATGATTAATGTCACCGAAACTCAGAGGAACACTAATATTTATCCTCATGATAAATTTTCACAAGAAAAATCAGAAATCAGCTTCACTAGAGAAAAAAATGATCTCGAGGTTCCATAAAATGGTTTAAAATGGATGCACCCACTTTAATATTTTGCTAAGAAAGCACATGCAAGAAAGATGTCCATACATACAAAATGAAATTAGTAGATGGAAAAGATATACGATAATAAGCATTTGTGTCCCCCATGTCCCTATTTTGATCCACATTATGTAGAATTCATTGGCATACAGGCTGAAAAGTACAAAGCTCTTCTTGCCAATGAAATTTTAAGGAAAGGATTGATATGCCATTCTTCATAGCATGGTGTTGAGACTCAGACTTGGCACAAACATGGCAAGCCCTTTTTTGCCTCAGACTTGGATTTGGAGACAAAACTTGGCACAATCTTAGTAAGCCCCTTTTAACCTCAGACTTGGACTTGGAGCCAAATCTTGGCACAAACTCGGAAAATCTCAGCAATTGAAAACATATATAATGTACACAAAAATATATTTAAAGGTTTTTGTTTGAAAACTCCAAATTGATTTTCTCATTTTTCTTTAGACTTGGCTGAGTCTGACAGCCAAGACTTATGAGTTTCTCAGTTGTCAGACTTAGCTGAATCTGCAAAATGAGGCTGCATACTCACTGAGACTTCAACTCGGATCTGCAAGTCCGAACTAACATTCACCAAGTCTCACCACTATGTTGCATAGTTCTAGGTGTCACGTGCATTGGTTATTTAAAGCAAAAGAACTATGTTGCATAAGAGTAAGAAGATTTGTATATTCCTTCTAATTCTGTCCCAAAGTTAGAAAAAAATGGCAAGATAAGTAAATCAATGTTTTGGAGCATTTATTAAAGATGGGGATTAGAAGGATCAAAGTCCTAATATAGAAATCTATGCCCTTGTCATGAAAATCAAAATATGCCTTCACAACCAACTTGTCGACATTATTAACTTCCTTCATAAAGGTAATTATTAGGTTGAGACTGACAAAGGCACCCCACTTATAGAATCATTTATTGACTCACAAGCCTGCATTCAATTCTATAGTATTATTGGTAATTAAAAAAGATGGTTCCACATAAGGAGCCTCTTTGTTGAACCATTTTCTCCTAAAGCCACTTGATATGCATCTAAAACATTTCTTGTAACTATTATGGCAATCATTACGAGTCATCATTCTCCCACTCGGTCCTAGAAATTTTAAATCATGCCTTGCAATGCAAAAATGTGTTTAGTTTAACTAAACTGTTTTCTAAATTTTCAAACCATTGCAGAACACATTGTAAATTTTTGAAATATTCTTGGGTGCAAAACTATTTGAATCAGTTCTACTAGACTCAGGTTTGGCAGACTTGGCAAGCTAATTTCAGACTTGGACTTAGGACTTGGACCTGGAAAAAATACCATCATCGACTCAATACTAAACATGCAGTCGATTCCCACAAAATGACATCTAGAATGTTTCTATAAGGACCAACATTACCAGACTCAGACTTGTGACGAGCACAAGGTTATACTAAGAGGGGGGATGAATCAATATAAGGTAATCTTTTACTTTTTCAAACTAATAATCACAATAATATCAATCACGGAATATCAACAAATAAGAACACAAGATTTACGTGGAAACCCTTTCGGAAGAAAACCACGGAGAAAAGGACTGCTTGCATCTACTGTCCAAATCCAGCAACAAATAGAATAATTCTTAAAAAATATCCATAGGCACCAACCCACTAGAGACACCAATCCCCACTTCTAAGCACCAACTTAGCAAGAGACACCAATCTCTTCTATTGAGAGGCACCAACCTTTAACTCAACAAAGTCTTATCTTCTTGAGAATAAATCTCCTTCAAAATCTGCCTTCGGTAAAATATTTATTTTGCTCTCCTCTTGTGTTTGAATGATAAAGCTTTTGTTCCTCACACTTCCATTCACAAATCTGCTTGTATTAATTGGATATTACATTCTACTTACTTGCCATCAAATACATTTCTTGTTCTTCTCTTATACCCTCTCATACCTCTTCAAAGGAGGTGACTTTCTCCAAGAGGGGTGATTCGTCAAAGAGGTCAAGCCCAAATAACGTAAAAATAATTTTACTTTAATTTCAAAGTGGGCACCAAAAATGGGGGTCAGCCCAAATAAGATTTAAATATTTATTTTATTTTATTTATCAAATCCGAAGGAGGGGCACCAACATAAGGAGAGCCGGCTAGCATAGAATAAAGAATTTAATCTAATGTCATCGCTGCCATTGATAAGATAAATTCTGCCCGTGGAATGGTTCGATTTAGTGGCCTTTGGCCTTCATACTTTCAATTCCATTAACAATTTCTTGACATCAGCAAACTGATTTCTTCTTTGACATCAATGACAACATTTTTCATTATCAATGACAACATTTCCAACAACTTGGAGGACTCAACAAGTACTCCAGGAGTCCTGTAAGCCTGATTTGAAGGCCTATGACTATAAAAGTCTAAACAGCACTTAAACTTAGCACACAGTAAAGACTACACAGGAAGTAAGGATTACAAACAACAAAACAAAGATATATGTCCTCAGTACATTACAAGCCAAAGTGCAGAGAGTTTTCTTCATGTTTATGAAAGTATTATGAAGGAAAAACCATATGAAAAACTTAAAATGCCATTTGCAATGATATAAGGAAAATCCATAAAGGGGAAAGATATTCTCTAGCATGGCATATGAAGCTTCTATTAAAGAGAGTATCTTAGAGAATAAATTATCCTCACCCAATGCAAGGTATCATATGCTTTCTCATCTCTAAGCATCATTAACGTCTTAGCATCTGCCTCTGTTGGAGTAAGACAAGGAAAAGTCAACAAATACACTAAACAGAAACCAGAGAATGTTTTGCAAAATAACTCCAATTCAAACTTAAAGTTCTAATATCATGTCCAAAATTTAAGCAAATTATTATTTTAATTTGCTGGAAAAGAAGAGGTTAGTGAAATTTCTATTAGATCCATTGAGGAATACAGATATTGCTTCTCTCCGTTACAAATTTTTCAAATGATCATTTGTTAAACTTGTTTCTCTCACTTTATTCCTAATCTTGCTCGAATTTTTGAACAACTATTAAAATTCATCCATGATTTCAAAGAAAAAATTGTTCACCTGAAAGCCCAAGTTCAATAGCAAGTTCATTACAGTGAGCTACTTTTCTTATTCCACCGAGAAAGAGCTCTTTGTGAGTCATCCTTGGCCTGTTGTCCTTCCGAAAAACCTGAGAAATACATTGAAGATATACACAACAATAATATTATAACACATCAAAATGTTTATCAAGTTATTTTCTTAATGGAGCATCCTACTACTACTTGCTCTAACATAAAATGGGAAAATCAATCAGAACAGATTTTTGTGAAAATAAATTTATTAAAGATACCTACTTTTCATCTCATTTATTACAATTGAATTCTCCTCTAGGCACATGGCTGAGGAAACACAATGGATGAATTTCTCTGACTACAATCTAATCCTTTGATTAGGGAACAGTAAGCTGCAGAGAAATGATAGAACATAAATTTTTGATTTAAAACTTCATAGCCTGCCACTTGTGAAAGTGGTGGTGCTTATTTGTTCCAGTAGAATGATGTCACTTTTCAAAAGTAATCACAGGTTGGCAAAGGCCTGAAATTGGAACTTATATCTGCTCCTTAAAATGGGTAACATAGAGATTCTTGCCTCTCTCTTTTCAAGAATAACCAAGAGAAATTCAATATACTCAGGAAATCAGATGAGTGGACAGAAACATCAAGGAAAATCAACCATGGTGAGAAAGAAAATAGAAGACTTGCTATTGCACACTTTTAGTCTGTATTTGCTCAACTGCTGACTCAACCTTACAACTGGCATTTACAACCAGTGGCATTAAGGATCAAAAGCATTTATGGCACAAATGATTGCTCTAATTCATGTGTCCAATCAGATACCCACACCATTTTTACAATTGTCCTTTATAGGGATAGAGATAAGTATTCAAGTAATCACTGAAGATGACATGATTGCTGCTGAGTTGAACCCTTGTGACTCTCTACTCCTCTCGGCATTAAATAGTTCCTTACATGCTGTATCTCTGCTAATTGAAGATCAATATCCAAACTGTAGGCAAACATTTATTTTCTAGGACAAAGTTAGCACGTACTTTTCTTAAATCAGCTAAATGAAAATTGATATTATTTTCAATATTTAATACTAGATGGTAGCTACTTTGTAGATGAATAGATATAGATACTGATGGCAGTTAGTTTTCTTTTATTGTGTTTGGTACTCCCATTCTTTAGATGGTTTAATTTTGATTATGCCTACCTTTAAGGGCCAATATGTCGTTAAAATTTTATGCAATTTCTTTTTAAAACATGTATTGACACTCCTATGATCCACAGTGCTTTGGGATAGGGACAGTGGGCTGGCAAGGGACACATTTCGGGGATGGCAGTCCAGGGACATACACACACACACACAGAGAATATATATATACACAGAGAGAGAGAGAGAGAAATATCTACAATTTTAACTAATATTGAGTGGCATGACATCAAAATTAAAACAATGACAACAGTATAGCAGCAATAAATATGTCATGACAGCAGTATAACAACAATAAATTGATAAAATTAATCATGACAGCAGTGACAATAGCAATGGTAGTGTAACAGCACTAAGTATATCATGATTCAAATTCATAGCTAATGACATAATAATTAATACTAACAGCGATAATTTCTAATTTCATTGTTCAAATTTCAAAGTTCTCGATATACAACGTAAAAAATTGTCATACTACTACTAAGTACAACAAGCATCTAGGCTATCAATATCAAAAAAGCTGTTTTTAGCACTCTACGGCTAAAGTTGTGGGTCTTTCAGTGAAAGCCCAACCAATCCCAGCTACACCTCCTCCTCAGCAATCTACCTATCAACCTCCGGATCAACATCCCAATGTGCCACTAAAGGTTGTCAATACTCAACAATATATCAATCTTGAAATCTCAAGGCACTAGAATTGCAACTAGCTTCTCCACTCGTCTTGAGGTAGGCATGTTCCTCTTAATCAAGTGGACGAAGCCATAGGTGGATCAATTCCTCTCTTGTAATAACCCACCCTTAATTTTTTTTTTCAATTTGCAACTTGGTTAACGTTAGCAAATATAACAATTATAATCAACTAAATAAAGCAACCCTCCACTTTTTGATCACCCAAATCTCGATGTGGGCAAGGTGAGAGCATATGGTGGTAAGGTGTACATTGCATTAACTGAAAACAACCACTTGTTCAATGGGATGAGTGATAATCAAAACCAACTGAAAGCAAATACCTTCCACTTTCTGATCACCCAAATCCCAAAGTGGGCAAGGTGAGAGCATACAGTGATAAGGCTTACAACTAAATGCTTCTAAAGTAAACCATTTCTTCAATGGGGTAGTATGTAATCTAAGAGCAAGGATTGGGAAGACTCTCTGGTTCATGTGAACTTCATTACTCGGGAGTCCCACAATGGCAGAGTCCCAACTCAGCCTTGGACTCAGGCCAGTCCAAGAGGAGTCCTACCTGAGAACACAGGGATTGACCTTGGCACTTTCCTTGTGAGGTCGAGGTCAGGACTCACGTCTCTGAGACTCTCACAGACTGTGGGGCGTCAAACAACCTGCTAAAACATGTTTTTTTTACTTTCTTCATTTCCTCCTACACTTTGCTTAAATACAAGTCACACTGGCAAGTAGGCACAGAAGAGAAAGCTGAGAAGACTAATAAGGAGATCATAATAGATCCAGGTAAGTGATTTAGCAATTTTTTATTTTTTTTCAATTAAAAATCAGAAAAATGAAGAAAAATAAGGGGGAATGCTGCCAAATTTTTTTCTATTTCCCTTAATAGCCTAATTCCTACTATTTCTAGCTTGGTTTTGCATTCTATTTTTTTGCAAATGTTTGAATCTCATTTAGTAGCTGATTTTTAACCAAACCCTTGCTGATTTTTTTTTTCATGTTGAACTTCAAACAGCAATGTCATCTTCAAACCCAAGGGGAACGAGAAAAGACCCTGCATGGAAGTATGGGATACCAGGAAATAAAAAGGGTGAGGTGACATGTACCGAATGCAACAAATGGATGATAGGAGGAATAAACAGATTAAAATACCACCTTGCAAGAATACCTGGGAAAAATGTGGAGGGATGCCCTAAGTTGACTCCTGAGATTATTAGAGAGATGATGTAATGACCCTGCTCAAATCTGATTGAAAACTTCTGATTTTTGGCCTTGGTAATTTTGTCAAACACTTTGCATACAAGGGTCATATGACTGATATAACATTTCAGTTTGCTTTAATGGTACTTTCCTTCACTTAACAACAATGAGAATGTTTGCAAATGATTTTAATTTGTCTAAACAATGTCCTAGCATGAATGTGCAACTTATTTTGGCAATCTTCAATGCATATACATGATCTAAACATGAGAATTGCTCATCTACAGCCAACTGGTATTTTAACAAACTGAATACAAATGATATTGAATTGCTCAAATGACACCAGCAACTTATATCTCCTTAATTGCAATGAAATTTCTAATACAATGCTCATGAAATATGGCCAAGACTCTTGGCAATTACATTGATTACAAAATATGATGATGCTCGTAAAGAATTATGCACCTACTACTGCAAATGGAAAACTACACTATATGCAATAAAATTATGAACTACTAATAGTGGAACCTAATTGAATGTTGAAGCCCTTGATGATAGATGAAGTAGCAATCAAATTCCAAGCAAAATGAACTCCTCTTAGGCCCAATCGATGCTTTCACCTAGCCGCCCCTGCTCTTGCCTGGCAATACTTTAGATAAATAAATGCAGCAATTAAAATCCACCTCTTGGCACTTGAAATGATTAGTAGGACCAAAGGATTAGAATGCAACAATGCCCAGAACCATAGGAGGCTTCGATGATGAGATATGAACAAAAATGTCTTACCAATGGCACCCTTGCTATAGTATATCAGACCATTGCAACTTCGAAATAAGACCCTTAGCACAATGCAAAACTCCTCCAAAATGCATGAAACATCATCTCCATTCACAATAGAATGTAATGCTGCAACCTTCTTGGAGGATCGATGCCAAATGAAGGAGATATATGCAAAATCGTGGCACTAATATGCAGACTAAGATGACTATAATAATATATCAAAATTCTGGAAATGACTGAATGAATGCAAATCGACCTCCTCAATGCAAATTCATTGAAGACTATAAACTGCAAAATGTCTCCAAAGCAAACCCCAATCGATATCATAAAAAACTTGGCCAAAGGCTACAAAGTTTTAACCAATGAAGCACAAATTAAAGTCTGAAGTAACTTTCTCCCAGCTGTAATAATTCAAGTGATATTTCACACCCTCAAAATTGCTATTAATAGGAAGTTTTCATTTCCCATGATAAAGAACAATCTGCAGAAACCCTAGGCTCCACAAGATGAAATGCCAACAACAACAACATCAAATCTGGATGATAGGAAATGAGCCCTCAATGTCTATTTATTCTTTTCCTCAAGAGGTCGGCCTCCTTCTAGAACTTTCCCAAGTCACCTTCTAGAAGGAATATTATAATATTATTTTATTATTGCACTTTATAATAATACAAAATATTAATCAACTCCTAAAGTGCAATATAACATTATAATATAAAATTAAGGTTTCCATAAATAGAAATATCCATGATGATACTAGAAAAACCTTCATGAAGTCACAAAATGAGCCAACCAATCAACTGGATATCTGCCAAACAACCCTCTGATCAAGCCCCATTAGCCTACGAGGATCAGGAATAGGCTAATTCCTCTAAACACCAATGCTCATGAAAAAGGAGACATTACAGATGAAGGCCCCTTCTTGTTAACTATGAGATGAAAAAAGATGAAAGACCAAAAACAAAGGATGCACTAGCAGCAACGACGAGTGGATCAATTTCTACACCATCTATGCCTCATAGTACTCCAAGTCCAAGCATCCTTCATCCACATTCATCTTTTGGTGAGAGTCCTGAGGCTTCTTTTTCTACTACTAGTGCTAGTCAGGGTCCTTCATCAAGACCAAATTACTTTATTCCATGTAATGTTCTAGGAGCACAACCTTCACTTGAAGGCACTGGTTGGAATAAGGAAAAGCATCATGAAGCTAGGGTGGCAGCAGCAAACTTTTGGTACTACAATAATTTACCTTTCAATGTGGCGAGCAGCCCATATTGGGAAGGTTTGGTGAATGCCCTTACAGTTGCAGGTGAGGGGTTTAAGACCCCAACGGCTTGTGGTTGATGAGAAAAAGAAATTTTGGCGAAGAAAAGGTTGCAGCATTTTATCTGATGGGTGAACAAATGGACGATATAGGGCTCTCCTAAACTTTTTAGTGGCTTCTAATGGTGGGTTGGTGTTCCTAAAGTCAATAGATGTCTCCAATGAAGTCAAAAATGCTGAGACTTTATGCAATTTATTAGATGGGGTGATCCAGGAGGTTGGTGTTGATAATGTTGTCCAAATTATCACGGACAACGCAACTGCATATGTAGCTGCAGGTAGACTACTTATGGAGAGGTATCCCACAATTGCATGGTCTCCCTATGTTGCACATTGCTTGGACTTGTTGCTAGAGGACATTGGGAAGATTGGATGGGTCAAAAGTGTGGTTGAAGATTCAAAAAATGTTACAAAATTTATCTACAACCATACTTAGGTGCTTTCTTTGATGAGGAAATGCACAAATGGCAAGGACCTTGTGCGACTTGGAGTGACACGATTTGCTAGCCACTTCCTCACATTGCAAAGCATTCTTGGTGCCATTACTCATCTCAAGCAAATGTTTGTGTCTGATGCTTAGAGGGAGTCCCCATTTTCCACTAAACCTAAAGGGGAGAGGATTGTAAGCATAGTTTTTGATGACACATTCATCAAAAATGGAGAGGAGTTGATCAGGGTAAGTAACAAGCATAAAAAAAAAAAAAAAAAAAAAAATTATACATGATAATCTATTTGATTTGTTTTTTGAGGGTTAATTTGTTATAATTTAACATTTGTTTTCATTTTTTAGGTGAAAGAACCTTTGGTGAGGGTTCTTCATATGGTGGATGGAGAGGGCATGCCATTGGGTTTCATCTATGAGGCCATGGATAGGGCCAAAGAGGCCATTTCATGTTCTATGGCAGAAACAAAAGGAAATATGAAATCATTTGGCGCATCATTGATTGGAGATGGACAAACCAACTCCACCAGCCGATACATGCCTTTGCCAACTTCTTGAACCCGAAGTTCTACTTCTCAGACACATTTAAGGCAGATGAGGAGGTCATGGCAAGTCTTGTCACATGCATCGATAGGATGGTGCCTGATCATGAGATGAGAGATAGGGCGCTTGATGAGTTGGAGGTGAGATTTGTTACATCTTATTTATGAATTTGCAATGTTGACTATCTACAAATTTTCTATATTTGATTTACTTTTTCTTTTATCTATTCAAGGTCTACAAGGGTGCAGAGGAGAGACTCTTTTCCTCACAACAAGCAATTGAAGGGAGAGGAAAACAACCTGGTAAAAAAAA
>VDFB02038149.1:0-60830 GCA_007258455.2 Sequoia sempervirens | reverse complement strand
AATTTAATGAGATTTGACAGTCAAGATATGGGTGCATACCATTTAAAATGGAGGTTAGGTTGGAATTTGTTAGTTTTTTCATTTATAGTCAATGTGTCCTTAAACATCTTTGCAGAGCATTAATTCAGCTTGAACTGACAGTAACTTGTGGGAAACTGCAAAAGTATGCCTACTTCCATAGTGCCAATCTTGGTAATTCGTATGGGGTGACCTGGTATGCGCTCTAGCTGAATTATTGGGTTTAGTATGAATAGTGTATTCTCCAGCTTAAGAGATAATTTTTTTCTTAATATTAAGTAAATAACGGTACCATTGAGCAAAGATTAATAATACACAAAGAATAACTTTGTTATTATCTATTAATCTGAGTTTCTCCTCTAGTGGTTGACTGAGGATAACTTGTACTCACGCAGCAAATAAATTTGCAGCAAAACATATAGGTCTGTCTTGGATAGGATTTTGGTACAAATATTAAATGCGTGTCAGAGAGCCTTACTTGAGAGTATAAGCTTAATTGCGTATGCAGCCAGTTAGTGCAGCAGTAGGTGAAGTCAAATGAAAATATAACTGTAACTTTAAGCTCAAATAAGCTCTCATAATATAGATCTTCTCCACATTGAAAAAGCTCCAGGAGTTGAAATGACAGCTAATAATTACCACACCGACGAAATGGTTAATGCGTGCCAGTAGGGACTTGCTTAGACTGTGTATAGAAATGTCTGAAAAGACTTTCTTGGAGCGATGTCCATGCCTCACACCTGCACAACAGAAAAAGATAATAGAGTAGAATATAATAAAGAAATTTAGGGCTCATGCCTTGGGGGTTGAAAATAGATCTGGAATAATCTGCCTCATCTTGATTTATGCTATTTTCAATCTTCTTAGATGTTTGCCTCATGAGATATGTGCAGTTAATTAGAGCTTTTAAAGATTACATAAGAGTAAAATACATTAAAATGAAATCTAATAGTAAATGGTGGAATGCCTTCACACGTCTCACCAAGGCTTGTTGCAATTAGTTTCTATGACTTAAATGAGACAAATATCAAATGGTATGTGTTACTTTTATATAAAAAGAAAATTATATAATATAAGCACTATATTTAGTTTTGAAGTTAATCATTATTATTATTTATTTTTATTTTTTTCTTAAAGACTATTTTAGTCACGTATTCTTATTTAAGGAGTATTTATATAATTCAAATTATACTTTTTAAGACTAATTTCATTATTCATAAATTCTCTTTTAGAAGGATGTAAACTTATATAGGGATAAAGTAAATTATAACTTAAAGATTAATTTAATAAAATAAATAAAATATTCAATATATATATATATAAATATAAAGAAAAATTAATTAAATATATAATAGATGAACCTGAATAAATTTGTATACGATATTAAATATAAGGTCAATAATAAACGAATTTGAGAATTTATCATCGTGTTAATAAATTTCAAAATTAATTGTATCGATTGTTGGAGTTACATATGTTGTGGTGGTAATAAAAGTTTTAGAAGCAATAACAAGTTGACAATAGAAGTGCTTGTATGTTATTGTTGTTAAAAAAAAAAAGATTTGTTAGTTGTGTTTTTTTTTTGTGTAGGTGTACATTTTGGGCATGACAAGGGCTTAGCTAAAGTTGCCATAATGGTTGATTTGCATATAGAAGTCATTTTATATTCATATTAATGTTAAGTAGATTAATCAAATAAAAGTAATGAAATGTTTTAATGGAAGGTTTTTAAGTAATTTTCAAGATCCACCCTAATTTCTTAACCAAGTTATAATCTCCTAGCGGTGGTTAAGAAAGAAGTTCGATTTTAGAAGTTGTGTGATGATGTTTCAATATAAGAATTAAAATAAGTGATAATTGAGCATTATGGTATTCTCAATTCTTAACCGTAATGCACATTAATGTTAAGTTAAATTTATTAGGGCTCTCTAATCTCTAATCAAATTGATTTAACCAAATCAAGATAGTATGTCGTCTTAGTGAAATGTGAGGGTTGAGATGCAAACTTAATGATAAGTTTGTTATTAGTAACGCTTGTTTTCATATCATTTCAATGGTTGTGCCATTTGGCTTAATGCTCGTTTTAAAACAAAGGAATCATTAAAAAAAAAAAAAATGTTGGGTTTCGCGAGCATATAATTATAGGCATGACATCCCTAGCCTTAAGGAATAAAATCCAGTTCAGCCAAAGCACGCTCACGAACATAACAATAATTGCCCAAATCATACCAACAAGAAATCACTTAAATCAACAATCATAGACACACACGTTCTTTAAATAACTCAAGATCAATTTCGGCAAACAATCTTTTCTCATAAAACGGAAACCAAAGTACATATATGCATCATATACTTAATCCTTTACTAATACTTATAAGTTCTCAACAATATATCTTTCACGAACCTTGTCTATTCCTTTCAATATAAAAATGAGCATCATTCCACAACCTATCGTTAGGATATTTTAAATCCAAGCAGAACAATGGTATAACGTAAAAAAAATCAATTAATAAATAACAATAATTGCACATATTTGAGAATTAATCAAATATCATTGGTAACTGACGAAAGATTACATGTAAAATCTTATTCCATTTCTTCGATTTATTCGCAATGATCAGGCCATCTTTTAAATAAATTGTTTAAATCTAAAATCCATTTCGCCTCAACTTTAATAAAATAATTCATATTGAAACTCTTATATTTAAATATAAATATATATATTTATTATTTAAATATACAAATATATATATCAAAACCCTGGTATAACGTAAACAATCAATTATTTCTCTAGTTTCACGATCATACACCATAAATGAAACCATTTGTTTAACAAAATATTCTCATTAAATAATAATTCAATCAATTGCGTTACACAAGAAAGTAAGTAAATAGCTAACATTATTCACACAAGCTCAATAGTAGCTCAAAGTATGTTGACAACTTAAGGAGTATAAACCAATAATTATGTTTCGTTTCCCAGTCACATATTTTAATAAAATCAACCTTTGAAGTAAAAGCACTTGATTATCTAAAATCTCCCTTTTTAAAATATATCCTTTGACTATTAAAATTCAACATTCTAAATAATTCGTTGGAATATAGAATCCACTTTAGCTTCTATTTTGAAAAAAAATCATCTTAAGATAACCTATATTTTAAATCTGTCTATTTAATTTTATTTGACTCAATTATCCGTAATAATCAAAATCAATTATAGATAAATCAAACTTTTGACAAATAAAGTCCTCTATTTAAACTAAATCCTTCGTTGACCCTAAGCTCTTCAGTTATGTTCTATAATCAAATCTCAATGACTAAAACCATCTGATTGAACTAAATCTTTCATTATCTCTAAGTTTCACTATTACGTTCAAAATCAAGATGTCTTAATAAATAACATTAAATTAAATCATTTAATCCTTATTTCATCATGAAATAAATAAATAATTCAACTAAAATCAATATTTCCAATTACTTATATTTTAAAATAAAAGTAAAGTAAATACCTGCAAATTTAAATCTTTCCATTAAATTCCCAAAATCAATCATTATAATAAAACCCCATTATTCAAAATATATATAATAAGATATATTATATATAATATATAACATATATTATATATATATATATATATATATATCTATATAATATATACATTATAATATATAATATTTAAATATTATATATATTATAATATATATCGTATTTATATAATATAAATATATAAAAAAAACAAAAAAAAAAATTAAACAAGGGGGGTCTAGGGCATGCCGGCCACCGACCTCCTTATGAGGAGGGACGCGGCCCTAGCCCCGTCGACCTCCCCTATAGGAGGCGGCACTGCCATAGGCAGCACCTCCCTATGGGGGTGGTCGTGGTGGCCATGGCCGCCGCCCTCCCCAAAGCCTTCAAAAAAAAAATTATATTTTATTTTTTTATTCTCAATAAAAAAAAAATGCGAATTCAAAAAAAATAGAACCCCTGTTCTACGTCTGAGTCTAGGGACGAATTCGCATATAAAAATTTATATATAATACGTATATATATATGTATATATCATATATATATATATAATTTCCTTTTTATACAGTCGAATTGAGCAAAGATTTTACAAAACAATTTTCTTTTTTTGAAAAAGATTTCCAAATACAATTTCCATGAATTTCTTTTCTGGTAATTTCTAATTTTTCAAAGAAGGGTTTCAAGATTTTCCGGTGTTCTTCTTTTGTTTCATTTTCATTGTTGAAATCTCTATTGTCTGATTCATTTCTTGTTTAATTTTCCATGATTCAGAAGGGTTTCAGAATGTTTTCTATCTTTCCATTAGATTGAACAGAATTTTCAAAACTTCAAACACAAAACAAGAATAAAACCTGATACAAGAGCTTGAAGAACAAATTAGTGTGGGATCCTTTGTTGTTTCCATCATTTTCCAATCTCCTCCCAAGACCTCCATCTCTCCACCAAGATTCCATTCAAAATCCCAAAAGCCCTCTTCTCATTTTTTGCAAACCAAATTCTCCATTCCAAAACCACACACACCCAAAAATAAAAACCCCCAAATGAAATATATTCCTTTTCCCAAAATTCCCAAATTCAACTCAAATTCAAAATCAATTCCAAATTCAATTCTAACTCAAATTCAAATTAAATTGTAACTCAAATTCAAATCAAATTTCAAATTCAAATACAAATCCCAAATTCAAATTTCAAATTCCATTCAACATAAATTTTAAATTCAAATTCAAATTGCAAACTCAATTTCAAATTCCACTTTTCACAAATATCTTTCCCCAAAATAGTCAACTATCTCTTAAAATATCTTTTCTACCCCCAAGTCATTGCATATGAAAACATTTGAATTTTTTTTATAACTTAAAAAAATTTCCAATTCCAAATTGAATTCAATATATTTTAACATTTCCTTTTCAACAAAAGAATTAAATCTTTTAACACTTTTAATTCAAGGAATAACTAAATCAATTCCACACAACTAATTTAATTAATCAATAAAATAAATCTAATGCAAGATTAGATTATTTTATTAATTAAATTAAATTAATTAATAAAGTAAATAACATTCCTAACATTACAACCAAATGCATTAAATCACCAATTTAACAATGCAAGCCATTAAAACTTGAATCTAAATAAAGACCAAAGAGGCAAGGGAAACATAACAACCAACTTGACTACAACCTGACGACACACTGAGACTAGGGTAGTGGCTTGACACAGAAAACCCTAGCTACTATCTCCCAATCGATTTCCATTGGACAAGGGACACGCTCAGACTTGTGGAACCAGGTGGAGTCAATGTCTTGTACCTGCATCCTACACACAATGCGAGTGTCGAACATGCATATAGTATCATAAAACACACCTTGAAGAGGAAATCGCAGAATCATAGGGCGCTCGCATGCGAGTGAGGTGATCCTATCCCCTTCACCAATACAATATCACTAACTGACGAAGCTTACATCATTAACGTAATCAAAACATAAAGCATCATAAAGAAAACATTGCATCACAACGGAGCACAAGATGGAGGGGTGTTACATCCTCCCCCCCAAGGGTCAGGCTTACTCCTGGAAGCCTACAAGTACCCCTAGTACAAACTCCATAAAACCACACATAATGCTATATCATTACAATGCTTGATCAAGACAAGGTATGCAACATTATCACTTCCACATTCATTTAACATTTTGCATTTTGAATCTAGGTACAATAATCTAACATCAACATTATTTCTTAAAAATTAACAATAAAATTGGGGACTATAGGCCTCACCAACAAGATGCACCTACTATGTAATTATCATTTACATGAAATTGTTTCACGAATCATTTTCCTCTAACTTTCACTTACTGCAAAATGATTTTCTATTCATATTATACATTTTCCATGATTATGAATGCAACTTGGGGACTTAGGTCCTTTACCCAAGGTTTGGTCTAGGAAAACAAACCTTCATGAATACATAAAAATTTTCTCATAAGATTGGTTTCATCATCACCCAATCACTTTCACACAAATGCATCAATCATATGAGAGCATGCACAAATCTCTATGAACTAATAACATGATCATCATTTTCATTACCATATTTTATAATTCTCTATTCAATAGAACATGCAAGAGCAACTCCAACACCACATAGGGGGTCTATCAAGCAATCACTTGCACAGGAAGGTAAGGCACAAGAAAACACACATCAGATACTTGCATGGTGAAGAGAAACAATGAAACTCCAAAGGAGAATGCACACAAAAGGAACTTCTTGGCACCTTCAAGGTCACACAAACTTTCCAAGAACACGAACAAAGAAACCAAGCAAGGGCAATTTTATGCGACACATGTCACCTGCAACCCACCAACAAACACACTACAACCACACTCAAGAATCACTCAAGGGTCACAACCCTTTACACAACGAAAGAGCCAAGCAACAAGAAGGAAGCCAAGAAAAAAAAAAAAACACCTCTTGGTAGGCTTGCGAACCTAACCCTCACAAAAGCTTTCAACAAAATACATGAAAGGGTGGAAACAATAGCAAAATTGATTGTCGTCCACCACACCCAACACAACAAAATCACACACTACATAATCATCCATAATGCATTACAAAGGATATCGGTGCATTGCACACTGCACCAAGGATCCTATCCTTCCCAATGGTTTCCTGACCATTGGACCTATACCACTTAATGACAACTGGGCAAACAAGAGAAATCAACCAAAAGGAAAACAACACAAAAGAAAAAACAACTAGGTCAATACAATGGCCTCATAGTGCCTATAGAGTATAAACCTACACAACTTACTTACATAATGGGTCCAACATAATCCCAGAGTTCCCAGTGTTTAAAACCTAGCTCGATAACATGTGTAATGCCCCGCCATGCAACCCTAGAGGAAGTTGCAATTCACTACTTAAACGTACCAATTTTTTTTTGGTTTAAGTACAAATAACATGTAAGATGAATACACATTGCCAACAACCTCTAAGGCCACGAGACAAAGATTACTTTAAAACCCAAACAACAATTAACATCAATAAAACCAAAACATTAATCACTTACAAAATTAAGATTACATACATCCCATACAAGATAAATTACAACAAGGATAATAAATACCTCAAGATTCCAATTAACAACATTTAAACAATATGATTACAACACTCATTCCCCGAATGAGGTAATTCCAATGAGCATAATTACAAATTACAAATTCCACCTCGATAACAAATGAGGGGTAAAAGAATAAAGATCAACTGAAAAGAACGAAGCTAGAATAGCATCTGATCCAACGAGCTCTCCAACATGAAAGTCTCGTCCACACGAGCAAGAGCAAAAAACCAATAGAGGAAGGTGCACATTCCACCAACCAAGTGAAACCAAAAGGCTCACCCCCCATGCTAGGAGATAGTAACAAGGATTTCCTAGACAAGACCATCTACCACTAGACATAGGCTAACACAAAAACTGAACTGCAAACAAGAACATATACCACATCACTTAACATCATGGTTACAATGCTTCCAAAGTACAAAATTGAGTACAATCACTGTACAATTAAAAAAACGGTACAACACCATAACGACTGTTGTCATAGGAAGAGTGTCATCGCAAAGGTTGCATGGGATCTCCTGGCAAGTCTTCCAAGGTCCCAACCCCCCTCTAGGGATATCCTGGAAACCTCAACCGACTCCCGGCCCCACATGCACACCAGAGCGGAATCGATTATCTCTCGTAAAGACAAGATAACGATCTTCCATTCCAGGCCTTCTGACTCATCTCAAGTCTCGTACAAGCCCTTGAGCCAATGAGCGAGGCTAAATTATCTTATTAATGTTCAAAGCTACTCTCTCCCTAGTAAGTTTTTTTAATTTTCACTTAATTAACTGACTCTCACACGAGTTATCCTAGAACCACTTTGGGCCTGGTGCTCATTTGAAAGCCACTCCCCTATTGACAACACATAACTCAACCACATGCCAAGGGTAGCCAATGCACTAACACTTAACACACATAATCAACACACCTCGACAGGTAACACATCACTACAGATGCCCAAAATTGAAATCAAGTGTGCACTACCCAAGGCTAACACAAGGTTGACTAACATAATGGTAACCCACATAACGAATTGATACACAACTCAACCTTTAATCACGAGGTCACACAACCTGTACAAAGAACTAGGTTTCCACTAAAGCTTAACTCACACACAATCCAAGATAGACAAAGCAAATCACCAGAGACATAACATCATCTCAAGAAAACACAACTGGAAGACTTACATGATCAACAAGACCAACATGAATTAACAATGCAAACAAAGAGTCCCTAGTCTCAAGGAATAAAATCCAGTTCAGCCAAATCATGCTCATGAACATAACAATAATTTCCCAAATCATACCAACAATAAATCACTTAAATCAACAATCATAGACACACACATTCTTTAAATAACTCGAGATCAATTTCAGCAAACAATCTTTTCTCATAAAACCGAAACCAAAGTACATATATGCATCATATACTTAATCCTTTACTGATACTTATAAGTTCTCAACAATATAACTTTCACGAACCTTATCTATTCCTTTCAATATAAAAATGAGCATCATTCCACAACCTATCGTTAGGATATTTTAAATCCAAGCAAAACAATGGTATAACATAAAAAAATTCAATTAATAAATAACAATAATTGCACATACTTGAGAATTAATCAAATATCATTGGTAACTAATGAAAGATTACAAGTAAAATATTATTCCATTTCTTCGATTTATTCACAATGATCAAGCCATCTTTTAAATAAATTGTTTAAATCTAAAATCCATTTCGCCTCAACTTTAATAAAATAATTCATATTGAAACTCTTATATTTAAATATAAATATATATATTTATTATTTAAATATACAAATATATATATCAAAACCCTGGTATAACGTAAACAATCAATTATTTCTCTAGTTTCACGATCATACACCATAAATGAAACCATTTTTTTAACAAAATATTTGATGCAGAGCAGGATGGAGGAACAATCAACCAACAAAAAATCAAATAATTAGCACAACTTCCATAGGGTCAACTCTATGGCTTTCCAATTCACAACTAAGCAACTGAAAGACCAATTCTTCAAAGACAACTGTAAGAATACCCACTGATCATCCACATAGCATCCATATTGCATCAAAAAGACATTTCCAAGCTTACAAGTCAGGTTCATTTGTCAAAACATATAAAACCATTAAGTCACAGTGACCAAGGGCTAGTAGAATTAGCCCACTTTTACAAAAAAAGTGTCTTTTAAATTGCTCTTCTCCTCACCAACTCTTGGACAGTCACAAATTGTGGCACAAATCAAAGGAATCTCTGGTTAAAACCTCCATACTGCCCTTCTAAACTGCTGTTCCATAAAACCCTCCTTTTCCTTCCTAAAACCTAGGGCTTATTGTAAATCTTATACCCAGATCATTTGCAAACCCAAAACCACTTGAATCCTTCTATTTTCAGCCTGCACATGCTCAACACACCTTAACATTTGACTACTCTCACGTTTTGTATAGGGTTCCTTTGTAAACCACCTAATTTTCCCCTCTTTTCACCCCTTCACAATAGGGTTTCTAACTTCTGATCACTCCAGATCTTCTCCAACCTCACAAATAATCAAAACTCATCTAATTACATCCAACAACACTAAAACCAACAACTTTTATCCTATTCTCCTTACACAACTCAAAAACCCTACCTCAACCATGCTTAAAGGGCATAAAATTATGTCTTTTGCATTGGGGCAGCGTTCTCAGGATCCTCATACCTCTTTTTCAATGCAAGAATACATTCCTAAACCTATTTTATATTTAGCATGACCATTCCACCAAGAAACAGTAACTACAGAAAGGTGGAATGGTCTCTTCATCTCATTTGAGGCCAAAAACCCTTAATCCTGTTTCCTGACCAGTCTTACAACTTCAATCAATAAATTGCTTAAAATACAAATTTAACCTTTAAGAACCAATTCAAAACAAGGGAAACACAACTCTATTTCAAAATCAAAGCTTTCATGACCTGTACCTGCTGTACGGATCCGTACACAGCCAAGGAAATGAGAAAAAACTAGAAAATAACAGGAAAACTGAATTTTGTATTAATTTCTCTTTTCAAAATGTTTTCATCCACCTTTCTCGAGCCTCCAAGAGGCAATTTAAACATTTTTCAATCCAAAACTACCAAGAAAACACCTAAAACTGACCAAAACTGCCTTAACCCCCTCAAATTCCCCATTTTGCACTTTTTTTGACAATTAAGTAACTTTGTTTGAATTAAACTAATACTTTCACCCCAAATACATTAAAGTGGTCTTATTAGACCTTTATTAACAATTTACCCCCTTATTTCTAGACCAACCTACACTTGATGAGATTTTACAATCATGTGTTTTAGGTGCTCCTACACCATACTCCCTTGGTACAAAAGATTTATGCCCCATAAATCACTCCATAAGACTACTCCAATATTCTGGACAATCCCTTCAAACTTGCTTCAAGTCACTTGCATGGAAATCATCCACCAAGGCACTTTGTACCCTTCATGTTTTGCCTTGACTTTACCTTGCCATACTTGATCCTGCTCAATGGGATCTTCTTGCTGCATTTTATCTTCATTGATACCTGCAAACAAAAATTTAGTACACCAAACCAAACAATCATGCATTAGTATCCTTGTTACATGCTCTTCCATGAGCCAATTGGACATATAGTCTTTCCCTTCAACTTTACTCTCTGCAACATAACCTGCATTATGTCCCTCTAATTTCATTTTAACCCTTGGTCTGTCCTTTGTCAGGGAAATGAACAAATCAGGGAGATAACCAATGATTCCCTTCACTCTTAGCCTCTTACTCTTCCACTTCACACCTGCATTCAAATGAATCATGCTTGGATCCTCTGTCTCAATAGCACACAATATACTAATTGCTAAACTCAGCAACCAAGGACAACTCACTGTCCCAACCTCAGATTTTCTTCTCTTCTCCAACTCAATTGGAGTCCACACACACTGTCTTCTCTTAGCCATTCCTTGGCCTATCACCTTCAACCTCTCAATCCTAGCCTCTTTCCTTATTGCAGTTCTCTGCAAAACCTTTGCCAAATATCCTTCACCTCTCATGGTGACCAACCTCTGCTCAACTCCTCTAAACTCTCCAAACTCTTCCATAGTCTCCTTCACTGTTTTCTGCCAATCTTCATAGCTGACTATCTTTTTCCTGACTTCTACAACCTACTCATCATCTTCAAGCCTTCCAAGACTTCTTTCATTCCTCTCACTACTTTTCTTTTTAATCACTTCCTCATTCTTCTCTTTCTCAGTTTCCAATACCCTTTTATCCTCTGTCACACAGCCCACTGTGTTCACAATCCCTGTCTTTTCATCACTTACTCTTACTGTCAAGGGACACTCCACTGCCCCAATCATGATCTTGTCATAGTTTTCAAGCCTTTCATGGCTTTCTCCAACTTTCCCACCTATCTTATCTGCATCTCTTCTTTCCCCTTTAACATTCTCAGTCTTCAAGCCTTCACTGTCATCAACATTTTCACCTTTTCCTCTTACCCATATCTATTGCACCTTGTGCTCTTGTCCACTCAATGGATAGCATATACTGTTCTCAATGCCCTTGCTTTGCCATCCCTGCAAATCACTTGCACTCACATCTCTTTCCCTCTCTAAGCTCTCTATCCCAATAACTTTATTATCACAAAACTCAGCCTCAATCTCACCTATCCCTGTATCTTTCATGGATGTCTGCCCTACATCATTTTCAATCTTTAATGAACAAACTTTTACCTGCTCTTTGCCTTCCACACAACTCTCAAGCCTACCTTAACAATGCTTAAATGGCATAAAATTCTGTCTTTTGCATTGGGGCAGCATTCTCAGGATCCTCATACCTCTTTTTCAATGCAAGAATACATTCCTAAACCTATTTTAGATTTAGCAGGACCATTCCACCAAGAAATAGTAACTACAGAAAGGTGGAATGGTCTCTTCATCTCATTTGAGGCCCAAAACCCTTAATCCTGTTTCCTAACCAGTCTTACAACTTCAATCAATAAATTGCTTAAAATACAAATTTAACCTTCAAGAACCAATTCAAAACAAGGGAAACACAACTCTATTTCAAAATCAAAGCTTTCATGACCTGTACCTACTGTACGGATCCGTACACAGCCAAGGAAATGAGAAAAAACCAGAAAATAACAGGAAAACTGAATTTTGTATTAATTTCTCTTTTCAAAATGTTTTCATCCACCTTTCTCGAGCCTCCAAGAGGCAATTTAAACATTTTTCAATCCAAAACTACCAAGAAAATGCCTAAAACTGACCAAAACTGCCTTAACCCCCTCAAATTCCCCATTTTGCACTTTTTTTGACAATTAACTTTGTTTGAATTAAACTAATACTTTCACCCCAAATACATTAAAGTGGTCTTATTAGACCTTTATTAACAATTTACCCCCTTATTTCTAGACCAACCTACACTTGATGAGATTTTACAATCATGTGTTTTAGTTGCTTCTGCACCAATATTCTCATTAAATAATAAGTCAATCAATTGCGTTACACAAGAAATTAAGTAAATAGCTAACATTATTCGCACAAGCTCAATAGTAGCTCAAAGTATGTTGACAACTTAAGGAGTATAAACCAATAATTATGTTTCGTTTCCCAGTCACATATTTTAATAAAATCAACCTTTGAAGTAAAAGCACTTGATTATCTAAAATCTCCCTTTTTAAAATATATCCTTTGACTATTAAAATTCAACGTTCTAAATAATTCGTTGGAATATAGAATCCACTTTAGCTTCTATTTCAAAACAAAATCATCTTAAGATAACCTATATTTTAAATCTGTCTATTTAATTTTATTTGACTCAATTATCCGTAATAATCAAAATCAATTATAGATAAATCAAACTTTTGACAAATAAAGTCCTCTGATTAAACTAAATCCTTTGTTGACCCTAAGCTCTTCAGTTATGTTCTATAATCAAATTTTAATGACTAAAACCATCTGATTGAACTAAATCTTTCGTTATCTCTAAGTTTCACTATTACATTCAAAATCAAGGTGTCTTAATAAATAACATTAAATTAAATCGTTTAATCCTTATTTCATTATGAAATAAATAAATAATTCAACTAAAATCAATATTTCCAATTACTTATATTTTAAAATAAAAGTAAAATAAATAACTGCACATTTAAATCTTTCCATTAAATTCCCAAAATCAATCATTATAATAAAACCCCATTATTCAAAATATATATAATAAGATATATTATATATAATATATAACATATATTATTATATACATTCTATTTTTAAATAAAACTAAAAACAACATACACATTATATATATCTATATATATATAATATATACATTATAATATTTAATATTTAAATATTATATATATTATATTTATATAATATAAATATATTAAAAAAAAAACAAAAAAATGAATTAAATAGGGGGGGTCTAGGGCACGCTGGCCGTCGACCTGCTTATGAGGATGGACGCGGCCCTGGCCGCACCGACCTCCCCTGTAGGAGGCGGCGCTGCCACAAGCATCACCTCCCCATGGGGGTGGTCGTGGCGGCCATGGCCGCTGCCCTCCCCAAAGCCCTCAAAAAAAGATTTTATATTTTATTTTTTTATTCTCAATTAAAAAAAACATGAATTCAAAAACGGAACCCCTTTTCGTGTCTAAGTGGGGATGAATTATATAAAATATATATATAATACATATATATATGTATATATCATATATATATATATATATATATATATATATATGTATTATATATATATATATATATATATATATATATATATATATATATATATATATATATATATATATATATATAATTTCCTTTTTATATAGTCAATTGAGCAAAGATTTTACAAAACAATTTTATTTTTTTTGAAAAAGATTTCCAAATACAATTTCCATGAATTTCTTTTCTAGTAATTCCTAATTTTTCAAAGAAGGGTTTCAAGATTTTCTGGTGTTCTTCTTTTGTTTCATTTTCATTGTTGAAATCTCTATTGTTTGATTCATTTCTTGTTTAATTTTCCATGATTCAGAAGGGTTTCAGAATGTTTTCTATCTTTCCATTAGATTGAACAAAATTTTCAAAACTTCAAACACAAAACAAGAATAAAACCTGATACAAGAGCTTGAAGAACAAATTAGTGTGGGATCCTTTGTTGTTTCCATCATTTTCCAATCTCCTCCCAAGACCTCCATCTCTCCACCAAGATTCCATTCAAAATCCCAAAAGCCCTCTTCTCATTTTTTGCAAACCAAATTCTCCATTCCAAAACCACACACACCCAAAAATAAAAACCCCCAAATGAAATATATTCCTTTTCCCAAAATTCCCAAATTCAACTAAAATTCAAAATCAATTCCAAATTCAATTCTAACTCAAATTCGCATTAAATTATAACTCAAATTCAAATCAAATTTCATATTCAAATACAAATCCCAAATTCAAATTTCAAATTCCATTCAACATAAATTTTAAATTCAAATTCAAATTGCGAACTCAATTTCAAATTCCACTTTTCACAAATATCTTTCCCCAAAATAGTCAACTATCTCTTAAAATAACTTAAAACAATTTCCAATTCCAAATTGAATTCAATATATTTTAACATTTCCTTTTCAACAAAAGAATTAAATCTTTTAACACTTTTAATTCAAGGAATAACTAAATCAATTCCACACAACTAATTTAATTAATCAATAAAATAAATCTAATCCAAGATTAGATTATTTTATTAATTAAATTAAATTAATTAATAAAGTAAATAACATTCCTAACATTACAACCAAATGCATTAAATCACCAGTTTAACAATGCAAGCCATTAAAACTTGAATCTAAATAAAGACCAAAGAGGCAAGGGCAACATAACAACCAACCGGACTACAACCCGATGACACACTGAGACTAGGGTAGTGGCTTGACACAAAAAACCCTAGCTACTATATCCCAATCGATTTCCATCGGACAAGAGACATGCTCAGACCTGTGGAACTAGGGGGAGTCAATGTCCTGTACCTGCATCCTGCACACAATACGAGTGTCGAAACATGCATATAGTATCATAAAACACACCGTGAAGAGGAAATCACGGAATCACAGGGTGCTCGCATGCGAGTGAGGTGATCATATCCCCTTCACCAATACAGTATCACTAACTGACGAAGCTTACATCATTAACGTAATAAAATCATAAAGCATCATAAAGAAAACATTGCATCACAATGGAGCACAAGATGGAGGGGTGTTACAAGGAGTTATAGGAGAGGACCCAGTAGCTATGCACGCTAACTTCACAACTTCTCAAAATCCTACTTGGAAATTTCAAATCACTCCAATTTTTTTTATAGCAGCTTACTTGGCAAGTCCCCTGCTTATAACTTTCATTTTAGGGCCACATCAGTATGTTTTTTGTCAAGGTGTTCAAAAAGGCCCAAAACAAACTTGTTACCAATACTTGTGCATTCACATCATGGGTAGTTGAGCTCTGATGTGGCATCAGATGATTGGTTGCTTTTTAGATCAAAGGAATACATTTTGGTTAAATTAAGGTAGTCATGTCACAACTATTGGGAATTATATAAACAATTAATATCACAACTATTGGGAATTATATAAACAAGTACTATCTCAACTATTGAAACACACTCAACTACTGGGTTCTCTCCTCTATGATGGTTGATTCTTTCACAAAAGTTAGTTAATCAGGTGAATTTAAAAATGACCAAAAAATCTAAAGAAGCATCAAATTTTCAATTAGGAGTTATTATGATTGATTCTTTCACAAAATTTAACTACTTGGGTGAATTTAAAAATGATCAGAAAATCTAAAGAAGCATCAAATTTTCAATTAGGAGTTATGATAATTGATTCTTCCACAAGAGTTAGCTACTCAACCTGATACAGAGCTGGGCAATCAAATCTTCTACAGTCTGCTCACATGTAGAGATAAGATGTCTAGATCTCTACCTACCAATGATGCTTCTGGGCAAAGAAGCTATAAACTGTCAATTTCTGTCTGCTTTGACTTATCCTATTCCAACTTGCTGACACTCTTTCATGCTAAACCATTTTAATGATTTTTTCAGACTCCATGTTTATATTCATAGTTACTTTTTGGAGGATTATCACAACAATTTTAATCATGAAAAATGGAGTAAGCATGTACCATGCATACATCACCTTAGCTTGGGGAACTTTGGCTTGTTAAGCTACTAAAACATTTGGTTTCTGCATCTGTTTGGAATACTAGTAGAATTGGAGATATTATGTTTTTTTCCCTTTATGTAATCTTGTGGAAGAGCAATATATTATGACCCTTTTTCCATGTTAAAAAAAAATTACACTTAGGAAGAATGGTCCTCATTGATTCATGCAGATAAACAGGAAGTTAAATAAAAATGAAGACAAGAAAATATCAGTGGGCAATAGCATACTAATTACAAGTCTACAATAAAAAGAACCAAGAAGATGACATAAGCAACACATGTATTTTGGGCAGCTCCCAAAACAACATAAAACCTACTAAAGAGATGATAACAAATCACCATTTGGACAACAAAATGTAGACTACCAAAAGCTTCTACTTTTATTTCCAAATGGCCATGGCCCAACTTGAGGTTATTCTGTAGATATTTTTTCCCTACTTATAAATTAACTGTTTATCAATGACATGAGCTGCTTTGAAATATACTATAAAGAACTATGTAGGTAAAATATGATATAATGTTCACAACATCACATATGTGTCTTCTAACATCACACTCGATCTTATCAATTTACTCAACTAAAATGACTAAAATAAAAAAATATTTTGCATGGCATGGTGACTTCTTATTTACTTTTTTAATTTTACATGTCCTTGAGCTTTATATTTTGATGATGGATTACAGAGTGTGATATGAAACATTGATTCAAAAATTGACACACAATCTAATACAGAAGCATAAAAATTAATCAAATTACCCTGTGAATAAAAATAAAAAACTAATTTAGAACTTGGATTTTGATGTTAAAGAGCTTCATTATGTTCACTATATTTTCTACTGATTCATTTGTTCTATTCCAACACAAGCATAACACTTTGTCATTTACAATGAAAATTCTTTATAGATATTTCTCCTTGCTCCCTCTTCTGGTCTACCATTTTAGCTAATTTAAACACTTCTTTTCTAAATGAACATCCACATTACAATGAGTAAAATATTTTTTTACATGAAAGATAAATCATGTTATAATCTCATATTTACTTTTGGAAACTTTTATTTGATTTTTTTATTGTGTTTGTTTCTTCTTACTATGTGTAAAAGATAAAGTGTCTACTTTACCTTTGTACACTTTGTTTTACACTCATTTTTTATTATGTCATAAATATGTCTTTTTATTGCTGAATTTTGATATTTTATGCATAAGTTGATCCCAACACTACACTTACCATTAATATATACTATTTGTTATCATAGAAATAAAACTAGTCTTTTCCCTTAAGATTTCTCTATTTGAACTACATCATGGGCACGGTTGTGTTTAGACAATATTTTTTAAATAACCTTGTCCTCCTAGTTCAAATTTAATTTATTATTTTACAAAGACAACCCTTTTAAATATAATATGACCATTACTTGTCATCTTGCATACCAAAACACTTCAAATTAAGCACACAGGATCTTATAAGATATTTATTTGCTAAAATATATTTTTTCAAAAAGTTATTAATTTAAAACAAGGATAAATACTTTTTCAAAAGTGAAAACATAAAAAAATTATATATATTTAGTTTAAATAACTATTATTTTCCCAATTTCTATGTTACTCAAGTCTGAGAAATACAACACAAAGTGGATAAGATGGACAAGGCCTTCAATAAGTTAATGACAATCACTTTGGGCATTATGCAAAAGGCTATCTTCATCATGGTGAGTGGGGCAACTAAGGCTAGGAAAGGCTATCGGAAGATGAAAGCCTCTTGTGCTATTGAGGAGCAATTGGATGATGGATCGAATGGATCTAAGGAACAATACATCGAGGTGTTGGAATAGCTGGAGCAAGAATGGAACCTAATTTGCTATTCAAAAGAGTAATTTGGGTATTTTGGGTTTATGTGTTTTGGTTTTTTGATCTATGTTCTTATTGGGCCTACATGCCCCTCAATCAATTAGACTTGGTTGTCTTTAGGACTATTTTTTTTGCTAACCTCCATAGTTTTTGTTGTTTTAGGTTGTCTGATGTTGGTCCTGTTGCAAGGGGCTGATTGGTTTTGTGCCCCTATGATTTTGATGTGTTGTTTCAAATGATGTCCTGTTGGCCTTGTTCCACCTAATTTAAGAAAAGATTAAAGATAAAGAAAATGGAAAATAATGCAATACACACACAATACCTTCACCTAGAATCCTTCTTCCTCCCTACATAAGCTGAAATGGAATGCACCCCAATTCCATTTGATTTTCTCTTAAATGATAATAATATGAAGTGGATTGTTCAATAAACTAGCATAACCTTGGTATGGTTGCAAATGAAATAGAAAAATGAAAGCATAAGTGTATGGTATTAAACTTGGATATGATGATGAAGGACAAGAACCTCTAAATATAAAGTCTTGAAGAGGTAAAATCAATAGTTAGGATAGATTAATTATGGATCCAACTAAGATTGAGTGATGATTAGGGTTAGAATAAAAGATGTAGTCATGTGACAAGTGACACATGAGGAATAGGATATATGTTTAATATTGGGACAAGGAAAAAAATCCTTATGTGAATGACTAGAATTAAGAGGTCAGATATTAGATGAATGGATAAGATGACAAGCTAGTTTGAGTTTTGGGTAGGTGTTTAGTTGAATAGTCAATCTAGATAAGGAGTTAGTTAGACATGTGAAGAGGAAACTTGTCAATTGATGACAATTTTATATTATGATTTGTGTGAACAAGATAAAGAGCTAGGATTAAATGGATAAAGATGGATGATAAAGTGAGATTAATTAAATAAATAATAATATTTATTTAATTAAAAGGATTAATGTTCAAAGGGAAAATAATTAAATAAATGATAAATATTTATTTAATTAAATGATTAAAAGAAATGATAGAATTAAATAAATAAATAATCAATGTTTATCTTATTTAAGGCTTATGATATTTTAAAATTATTAGTGTAAACATATTACCATTACATTAGTAGGTTATGGTTATACATGTTGGTTAGGCTTGTTATAGATAGTTATTTAGTCGCTAAATATTTCTCCTTTTATAGTCTCTTATGTTCATAGTCTCTTATGTTCATCAAATTATTGATATCACTCAAGATTTTTACTATCATCTCTTATCAGAGCAAGTGATCATAGGAAGCCATGATCTTTCATAAATACAAGTGTCATGAAGGATGGCAAGGATCTTAGAAATCAAGCGAAAATATTTCTTAGAGCACCAAGAATGAGAAGTGTGAGAAATTATTTGTTGCTGAGTTGGTAGGGTTTGGATCACTTCTCTAAGGGACTAATGAAAGAATACTATCACTGATTGGTGGTGTAACAACGAAAATTGTACTCCCTTCTTGGAGATGGTAAAATTTCTCTTAATTTGTGAACAATTAACATTAAAATGGACCTAATGTTAACTTGATCTAATGTTGTAATGTGTTTTCCATATTCACATTGGATTTAGGACCTTTTTAATCTAAATTGACCTAATTTTTCCTTAATTTGATGTTGTAAAGTGTATATATTTCCACCTTCACATTAAGTTTTGGGCCCTTGTAAACTAAATGAACTTAATTATTCCTTATTTAGGATGTTCTAAAGTGTATCTTAACACTTTCACACTAATCTAGGGTTTCATTAAATAATTGGGCATCTTTATGCCTTATTTGGCCTTATTTTGCATCCACAAGCCTTAATTAATGCATCTTTCCAAGGATAAACCTGATATAAACCAACATCCAATCATAATTTAGGTGTATTAGGTTGTGTGGCCCAAATTTAGTGAATTGGGACTCATACACCACCTTGGGCGTATGAGTCCCACCTAGGTTTTTGGGCCCTAATCGTAATTTTACATCATTCTAAGCACTTTTTAAAAATGTGTCCCATAGTTAAGCCTAATGGGACTCATATGCCACTTTTGGTGTATGAGTCTCGGGTGATCCCACAATACTGATTTACACTTTCTGGGAGATCCTATTTTTGCTGAAGTCACATATTTTTAGAAAATATGATGATATATTCCTTGAAAAGTTCCATTTAAAGGATTCCAATTGAAGAGGGTTTGATCAAACCACCTTAGATCAAACCCCCTTGGATAGAACCCTGCTAGTTATAAACTATACCTATAACGGAGTCTCCTTTACACCCATCAAAATGCTGATAAAAAACCACTTTTGATTTACCTTTTAGGGGATCAAATGAATTCATTTAAAATTTATTTTTTGTGAGTATGTATTCCTTATTATAAGCTTCCTGAAAAGTATAATTTTAAATAAATTTAATTTGATTATTAGGGTAAGTGCACAAATTTGAGTCCACAAAATGTGGAAGTTTTTTCCTTAGCCAAAAAATTGAAATCGGCTTTGCAAAAACGGGATCCCGATTTTAATAAATGGGATCCCAATTTTTAAAAATCAGGATCTTGTTTAGCTTCGGGATCCTGAGCCTAAATACAAAATGAGATCCCGCTTTTTAAAAATTAGGATCTTGTTTCCTAAAGGATCCCAAACCAACAGACAAGGAACAGGATCCCGATTACTAGGAAACAAGATCCCGATTTATAAAAATTGAGATCCTGTTTTGTAGAAATTGAGATCCCATTTTATAATGCTATTTATTTATTTTTAAATGAAAGAAGTTCATTTTGTATTGGATGGGATCCCAAGTACAGGCGACAACGACCTCCACAAATAGCTTCAGGTATCTACCCATGCCCCTTTTTTTGCATTTTTCCATTTCTTATTGAAATTGTGAAGAAAATAAGTGAGTTTAGCATGTTTTTTTAATTTATTTCACGTTTTGAGCATTTTTTTCTTGTTATACTAGAAATGACTAATTATAAAAATAGATAAAAAAAATACAATGAAACCTAAAGATTTTTTAATATAGAAATGAAAAAAAGAACCTTGAATTGTGTTTTACAAACAAAATTTAACTTTTGAAACCTAAATTGTTCGATTAAACAAAAATAAATTGAATTTGAAATCCCTAATTGAAACAAAACAAAAAAAAATGCATTTCAAAACCCTAGAAATTGAAATGAAATGAAAAAAATTGCATTTAGAAATCCTAATAAGCTTTTTGAAACCCTGAATTCAAATCAAACAAAAAAATTGAATTTGAAAACCCTAGTTTGAACTGAAATGAAAAAATTGCATTAAAAACCCTAATTGCTTAGAAATTGAAACCCTAAATTGAATTGGAACAATTTTTTTTGTTAAAACCCTAAATTGAAATCGAACAAATCATTTTGATTTTGAAAACTAGGTAATTTCAAGCTCAAAAAAAATCATTTGCATTGCTTAAATGTTTTAAATTTTATTTGCATTGTATGGAAAAAATGATATGTTAAACTTTAGTTTCAATGTTAAATTATAATTATATTAGAAAACAATATGTTAAAGAATAGTTAAAATTCATAAAGTTTATCAATGTTTGTTTCCAAATTTAGTTAGCAAATTCGTAAATCCAAGCACATACAATCGATTCCAATTGGCACTAACTTGCAAGTCTAAATTATTCCAAGGGCCACCCAAACTTCACCCTAAGTTTTCTAAACCCTAGACCCTGAACTGTAAAATCTAAACCCTCACCACTAAAGCATTTGAATTTTGTCTTAGGACCTTAAAATGAAATTTGGTTGCCTTAAAAAACCCTCTATTGTCACCATTCCGTAGAGATTAAATTTGTAATGTTTTCACTTTTTTGAACACATAATATAGAACCTTTTGGTTTCTACAATTTTATGAAGAGTGGATGATCACTCTCTATGACACTTAGACATGATCATTAGGGATCTAAATCATTGGAAGAAAACTTTATTCTATTATATCCACAAGATAGGAGAGCATGAGTGAGAGTGCTAAGGGTAAAGTTTCTTTCATTGGACATACCTAAAATTATGTAGGTTCAATGCCAAGAATGGGTCTATTTGGTAGATTTATGAAAACTATTATGAATATCTGGAATACCATAAAAGTATAATTATAGCAATTCCAATTGGCAACACTTGGGTATATCATATGAAATTTAAATCTAGTAAGGTGTCTATTATATAGGAGATTTGATAATACATGGAAATAGGTTTGTATGGGTATATATGTATTAAGAAACACATACCATGACCTGTATAAGATTTTTAAGATGTGATCCTAGATAATAATCCACCCATCCTCAAGCATAATGGATTATTTAGCAATTAAGAGAGATTCAATAACCATAAAATTACCTATATTTTGATACTGTATAGATTTATGTGGAAGGATAGAAATGCATCAATAAGGAGACCAAGATGGAACCATTTAACACCTCAGGTACACCTATTACATGGGAAAGGGAGGAGTTACATGATGATAGGTTGGAGGAACTAGGCTATTATTACAATAGAGAGAGGAGGAGGATTCATATTAGAGAGGGGAGGAGGATTCATATTATGCTCCTATAAATAAGAGGTCAATTTAGAAGATTAAAAGAACTAGATAATAACAAAGGAAATAATTCTATAGAGGGGGTGAGTGGGATTTTTGGAAATATACAAGGAGAGAGGTGAAGGTCCCAACACCTACATAGAGTCCTACATGAAATACACCAATCTAGGCACTTCTTAGAAGGATCAAGATCCATGTGAGTAGCCTCTTTTTATTTTTGTATCTTCTACATGTGTATATTTATTCCTTTATTATGTGATTAAAATTATGTATGATATAACTTATTAATAAGTGATTACAAGTATAATTATTAAAATATTTCATATTTATTTTGATATCCTCTAATGTAGGAGGAAATTTTTACTTGTTTTGATAGATGTATGTTATTTTTGTGATATGTATAGATTGATTCATTTTTGACATGAGAACTTTTTTTTATTAGAGGGGTAAACACTTTTGACCCAGAGCTAGATGGAACCAAGGAGGTCATAGTATGACTAAATTTGGACCTCACTAGACATCTAAATCCCCTTAAGCCATCCTATCACCCTAAATCGTAAATCAATTTCTTAAGGGGTCCCAATATGCCATTTCTTAAGGGGATCAAAGAAGTTCTTAAAATTTGGTGAAGTTTCCCAAGGAAACCAAATTTAACAATAATAAGATCATGAAAGATTATAATATGAATGAGATTTCACTATCTAGGTCGGTCACTTGAAACAAGAGTAGATCTCAATCAACTATTCCACAAGAGCATGTTCTTCACTAACTTGCAAGTTCATTATATTCCAAAGGGCACCAAAACTTCACCCTAAGTTTTGTAAACCCTAAACACTAAACCATTCATTTTTTCCTACTTGGCCTTAAAGTGAAATTTGGTTGTGTGTATCCTTGAGTTTTACCTATTCTAATGATGCAAAACAACTAAAATGTAATGTAAAAACACAAAGAACACCTCAAATATTATTTGAAGGAATTGTTAACACAAAGAGATAAGATGCAAGAAGATTGCAAATGATTATACCTTCTCTTTGCAGCTGAAATTCCTTGGTTGGCCCTTGATTTCGAGTACTTGTGTGCTCCTTGGATGGCTATTGATATGAATAAATGCAAGATTGACTATATGATGGGATGCAAATTCAAATGGCTAAAATGTCTTGGCTAAGTAAGAGGAAATTCTTGTGAGTTGAGTGCTCAAAATGACAGCATGTAGGTGCAAAATGACTAAGTGTTGAAAATGCCTTAGAGGAGGGGGTATTTACAGAGGAATTTGAATTCTCTAGAGAATTCAATGGTTGAGATTTATCCAACAAGGCCAAGATGAAGGGCTATGGTGGGTTGAAGATTCACAAGCCCTCACATCTTGACATGTGGAATGTGAAGTGGATAAAGGGTGATGATGTGTAAGTGAGGTGGAAGGAGAGTACATGATGTGGAGGAAGGACAAGTACCTTGCAAGTACTTTGGGGAGTGAGAAGATTTCCTCAAAAAGGAATTTCTTGTCCCCAAGTGAGAATGAAAGTGACATTTGAAGAATTTTGGAATTCCTCAAAAATCCCCATGAGAAATGAGAAAGAGGTTGGAGAAATAAATGTGAATTAAAAATTCACATACTTGGGAGAATCTAATGGATAAGAGAGGGTCTCCAAAAAGGTGGGAGTTGGTCACATGTGGATGAGGTGACAAGTCCCATGTTCTAGAAGTCTTGGAAGGATAAAATGTGAATTAAAAATTCACATGGGGAGGAGAGAGACCTAGGATGAATAAATGTGAATTAAAAATTCACATGGGAAAGAGGGTCAATGCCAAGAAAGGAAAATCGAAAGGTTGACTAAAAAAGGATGCTAAATGTGGCTAATGAACTTGATTAAGGTTGTACAAACACATATTTAGGATAATTAATGGAAGATTAGAAGCAAGTGGAAAATGTAGGAGGATAAGACATTAATCCTTGTTTAAGAGGATTAACATCCTAATCATGAATTAATTACATTAATCCATATTAGAGAGGGATTATGGAGGATGTGACAAGGAGAGAGAAAAGAAGAATTTTAAATTGATTTTAATTCAAAAAGGTTAAAATGACTAAATTAAATAAATTGATGTATTTATTTAATTTAGAGAGGAAAAAGGTGTAAGGTAAAGTATTTAATTGTTAAATTAAATACTTTAAGGACTTTGGACAGAAAGTGCAATATTAATTAAATAAATTAGTATTGACGGAATGGACGAATAAAGAGATGAATTTGATCGTATGGGAGCGATCAAATTTAGATGTCTACAGGTTGTCTTAGGAAAATCCACCAAATTTCATTCCCTTATGCCATGTAATTTTGTCATAGGATCTTACTAGATATATCCCCTTAAGTTATCCCATTACCCTAAACCCTAAACCCTAAAGCCATCATCTTTTCTTAGGCTCTTAATGAAATTTGGTTTCCTTAGGAAACTCCACCAAATTTCATTCCCTTATGCCATGTAATTTTGTCCTAGGATCTTACTACATGTAGATCCCCTTAAGTTATCCTATTACCCTAAACCCTAAACTCTAAAGTCTAAACCCTAAACCCTAAAGCCATCATTTTTTCTTTAAAGGCTCTTAATGAAATTTGGTTGCCTTGGAAAACTTCACAAAATTTTATTCACTTGAGCCATGTCATTTTCTCCTAGGACCTCACTCGACGTAGATCCCCTTAAGCCATCTTGTCACCCTAAATCATAATTTGATTTCTTAAGGGGTCCCAATATGACATTTCTTAAGGGGATCAAAGAAGTTCTTAAAATTTGGTGATCAAAGTTGCCCAAGGAAACCAAATTTAACAATAATAAGATCATGCAAGATTATATAATATTAATAGTTAATTTTATTTTCATTCAAGTAACATGTGCCTTAGACATAAATGAGGCTTACATATTTTATCATTTGTATTCAATTATTTAAGGCCATTTATATTGAATGGTTTAAAGGTATTTCCTAAACATGTATCTTACATCTTGAAATTACAAATCTAATGTAGGTTCACTCATATCTTAAAGATCACATGGATCCATTCAATAATATTCGCAATCCACCTCCACGCCATCCATCTCCACCACCTTCACCTCCACCTCCACCCACTCCACCTTGTAACCCCCCACCTCCGCCATCTAAAATCAATGAACATGCTCATTTGCAAGAACAAATCAATGCCAATGTTAGAACCATCCAAGATCAAATCAACATTATTCAAAATGAAGAATGTGTCACACCTATTGTGAGGATGTTTTCATCTAGGATGCAAACCCTTGTTGATGTTGTCAGGGCTATGGATGGGATCTTAGATGAGCATTGACAATGGCTAGAGGAGAGGAGAACTTTCAATTTTGAAAAGGAAAACACAAATAAATGAAGAGATGTAGCAGAGAGCCACAATAGTTTTTAAATTAAGACAATGATCTTAAATAGTTATGAATTTATGAATTTGGTGAACGATGGATATTTTGTGTGATGAATTTATAAATTTGGTTGGATGGATATTTTTAGTGACATGAATTTATGATTTTGGTTCTAGATGGATATTTTTAGTGACATGGATTTATGAATTTCATGGAATTTATGAACTTATAATGAATAATATATAATAGTATATATTTTATGACTATCTACTAGATCATGATTTCTCCTGCTGAAAAATTGTAATATATATGTGTGTGTGTGTGTGTGTGTGTGTGTGTGTGTGTGTGTGTGTTAGACATAAAATGAGCTTTTATGAATGTTTCAAGTTTATTATTTAATGTGTACATGCATGTATTAAAAATTTGCATATATAGTTCTTAAATTTTGAATTTTTTATGTATGTACATAGTTTAGTTTAATGATTTGTACGCATGAAAATTATGCATCATATTTTTTATTTTAAATGTATGTACATGTTAAATTTTGAATTTTGTATGGACATGCTCAAGTTCAATCAATGTATATATATGTACATTTCAATTAAATATATGATTTTAATATATATGTTGCTCATGCTATTTCAATTAAATATATGATCTTAATATATGTGTGCACATCCTATTTTGTATGATTTAATGCAGGTGCACATTTATATCTCATATCATGGATGATTTTAACATTGATGATATCATCAATCCACCACCTCAGCCACAACCACATCCACCTCTCCCTCGCCCTCCACCTCCACCTTCCCCTCCACCTCTACCTCTCCCTCCACCTAATATGCCACATCCAACACCTATCACATCTGATGAGGCTCACTTGAGAGCACGTATAAATGATCAAGTTGCATCCTTGAAAAATCAAATCAATGCTATATGAAGTCAAGCATTGATTCCACCACATGTGAGATGTTTTGCATCGCAGATGCAAAATGTTGTTGATGCCATCAGGATGATCGATTTTGATCTTGATAGGCATCGATGAGAGAGAGAAAAAATAAGACAATTTTATTCCAATGGCCTCTCTTACAAAAAAATTAGACCTTAAAATAATGAAAGCCCATCTAGTCCCCTACTTTCTTGACTCCATTACTTGACAACCCATTCCACCCAAAAAATCTAGAATATCCATGAGGTGGTGCATACATCCACAGATAAGTGCACATTTTTGGGATCGATGGTATATGGTTTTTGATAGTCCCCCACATGATAATTGGGAGTTCCCATTGTATTTTTTGAGAAAACAGCATGTAGAGTTTTTTTTGGGGAAAAAGCCCAATTATTTGATTTTAGATCATTTCAGGGTGTTGGTGGAGGCATGCCACAACAGAGGTTAGGGGCAAGGGTTGATCCCCAATGCCCTATGCATGCACAACCACTTATTGTTGCTCCTAGTCCTCCCATTCCCACACTTGTACATCATCAATCTTTGGTCTCAACATTAGGTTCCCTTAGTACAGTTGACAGAGACCTTGATCGGCATGCTTCTGCGATAGCAGGTGGGGAGCATAGAGATGATGATGATGGAGGAGTTTTTTATGGAGCTAGTCTGAGTACCACTCCAAGAATGTCAAGGCTCGTCCCTCATATATGTACTAGTTGTCATCAAGTATGCTATGGACCTGATCAAGCCACACCTAGTTTAGGTAGATGGGGAGATTCTGGTAGTTCATCTAGTTGCATCAGTTCATTTGCAGAGTTTCTTATAGTAGACCATCACCCTGAGGACACTGCAACATAGGTATAAATATGCATCTAGATGTACATTCATTTTATAAGAATTTTGATGGATGTATATATCAAAGAAAAGTTTGTTATACATTTTAACAATCAAATTGTTTGGTGTATAGATGACACTAACGATGGGGCAATCATTTGTTCCACGAGTACATACATCGACAGCGGTTGTACTTGGCAACCCTTATGGGGTATTTTGATTTCTAGTTTTAAAATTATATATGAAATCATAAATTTAACTTGAGTTTTAAATTTATAATTGAATCACATATATGTTTGAAATATTTATGTTGGTTTAGGTGAGTCAATTGACACTCATGTCGATTCCTCCTGAAGGATTGTCAACCACTCATCCACTATCGGGCGTCATAGATCAGGGGCAGGTAAATTCATATTATAAATTTGTTTAAAGTTTACATTAGTATAGTTACAATTTTATGAATTTTGAATTCACTAGATATATGAAATACATGCATGTACACTTGTAAATATTATAAGCGTTAAATGTTTATTTACATGTATTTCTAGGTTGATACCACAATAAGAATGGGCATCAGGCAAACATTTGATGTTGCAGCTACTCGGAGGCCACTAATTTCTGAGTTGTTTACAAAACTTTCTACACAAAATGTGCAAACTTAATATATATATATATATATATATATATATATATATATATATATATATATATATATATATATTAACCTAATTCAATTGTACATGCTTTAATTTTGATCTTGTAGGACTTTGCTAGTGCAACTTTTAGCCCTAACCCAGACATAGTTACACCAACAGGAGGACATGCAGAGCAGGCTCTAGATCAAATGGTAATTTAAATTTTTAATTATATTTAAAGTCAATTATAAATTGCATATTCTGAATATAACTTAAATTTTAAATTTTAAATTGAATATATACATAATATGATATTTGTTACATATTCTTTTTCTTTTATATCATGAGACATATCTTGTAGTTTAGCATGTATAGACAGGTCTTCGAGAAGAGCCTAGTGCACAACCTCAGAATACGGTACAATTAAAATATGATAAATTATAAATTAAATTGAATTAAAAAAATTAATTATAGAGTTGTACAACTAATTTCAAAATTCTTTGTCTTGATTATGTAGATTGATTTAGAGAATTTAGAGGTTGCTTCAAGTGCACCAGAGCATCCAGATGCAAATATGACAATAAATTAATTTTATGATGGATTATAAATTAAATTTTCATTAAATCATTTTTCATTGTCTTACATTTGATTTCATCTTTCTCTTGTACAGAGTGTTTTAGGTCATCCACATAGTCTGCATGGTGTGAAGAGGTCTCTTGATTATAGAGACATTACATGACCTAGAAACATGAGATTTTATGTGTTATATTTGTTTATTTCATGGACTATATTTTTGGTTTCCCATGTACTTTGTTGGAATTTAGTTCACGGGTTGTACTTTGGACTTTATTTCATGTGCTTAATATATTGGTTTCATGCACTTAATATGTTACATAAATTATGGACTTTATTATTGTTTGAAATTTTAATTTACACATGTACATTTATGCATTTTATGTTCATAGTCAAGACATTAATATAGGACATTAATGTGAGATTTAGTGATCTCATACATGGATTAATATAGGACATTTTAATATTTATACTTTACAAATTTAGTGATCTCATACATGATATACATGATATGTACATGTAAGGAAACTATGCAGCCATGAAATGACAATTTCCACATAACCCAAAACTGAAAACATGCAAGTAAAATACTCAACATCAACATGCAAGAGAATAGACAACATACCCATCAAAGATGACACAAGATATACCCTGGGAAAACCCTCAAGAGGGAAAAACCCAGCCTCCAAAAGCATCCACACTCCATGTATTATTCAGCAATGAAAACCCATTACAATACATCTGCAGAGACTCCATGAACACTTCTGAAGCACAAGCTATCCATGCATTCCATGTGACCAAGCATGAATCCACACATCCCATGCCATGCTTCAAACCCTCACACATGCACAAGCTCAACCTTGACCAACTTTTGATCCAACCCTAAACAACTACCCATGTGGTTGCTTTTATAGAAACAAGCTCCCACAAAACCACCAAGTGGTATTACATAAACCATGTGCCCAAAAATACTACATCATGTGACCCCACATTTAATATTGGGTACTTTATTATATTTTATTATTCCCCAATATTAAATAATTACATTTTACAATTATGTCCCAATGTTACATACAACAAAGTGGCCCCAACATTATAACTCCTTGTGATGCACGTTCACCTAGAAACCCCTAGGTGCACCACACACATAATAAATAAATAAAACATTACAAACATTATGCAAGGTGTACAACACCTAATTCTAACAGTACATTCAATAATTAGTGATAATTACTCAATGAACTTATTCAATTCACGTCAATCAATAATTAGTCAATAAATCATAATCTACAAACAAAAGCAATATATTTATATACCATAAAGGATAAAATTTTAAGAAATAAACAATACCATAGAAGATTAGAGAATAAAAGCATTAATAAATTCTATAAATAATAACATCTAACATGAATTTATAAGTTGTCAAAACAAATAATGACGTCTTAAGGGGATGTCTTAAGGGGATGCCTTAAGAGGTCTTAAGGGGATGTCTAAAGGGGTCATAATAGAACATCTTAAGGGGATGTTTTAAGGGGTTTGAAGGGGATGTCTAAAGGGGTCATAATAGAACATCTTAAGGGGATGTCCTAAGGGGTCTTAAGGGGATCCCTAAAGGGGTCATAATAAAGCATCTTAAGGGGATGTCTTAAGGGGTCATAATACAACGTCTAAAGGGGATGTCTTAAGGGGTCATAATAGATTTTCTTAAGGGGATGTATTAAGGGGTCATAATACAATGTCTTAAGGATATAATTGATTTAACAATAATGTATGCATGATATTTAGTGATTATACAATTAGACATAAATTTTCAAAGTAGGAAAACATGCACATTTACCAAACAAAATATATAGAATATTGATTTCATACATAGAAGTACATAGAGTATGTTTAATTTTGTAAGTATGTATATACATATATGTCATCTCAAAACAATGTTTACAAAATTTGGATATGCCATCTCAAGAACATCTCAAACTTGTGCCTAGAATGTTGTAGGTCTTCACACCACTTGATATCAAAAAGGTACAAGCAATATCAATGAAATCATCAAAACATACATATTTTAATTTATATAAAACTATCTATATGTACAAAACTCAAGTACCTACATTTAAAATTATTCCACACATGTTTTTAGGTTGAATCTAGGCATCCTCTCCTTTTTGTTTCAAAGTATGAGATCAATGCAATGATGGCTTAAGGATACAAAAAATGACAATAAAATAATTTTAACTATTAATGTACAAGCAATATCAATATGTAATCAAAACATGTATTTAAATATAATTTAACTAATAATTACCTATTTTTACCAAATATTCCATGTTGTCTAGGTTGAATCTGCATGGACTAGATTTTTTGTGATTATGCCTTAAGGATGTATAAAAGGACAATTTAAATCAATTTCAACTAATAACACACTTGACCAATGTTGAAACATGTATTTAATGTATTTAAAAGGACAAAATAAAACTAAAACTATATTTACCTATATTAAGTTATTCCATTGTACCATCTGCATCCTCTCTTTTTTGCAATGCATCTATGATTTCCTCATGCTCTTCCATAGAAATTGACCATAGCACTTTTTTTGAAGGTCTTCCAGGATACCGCTCTAGTTTTATATTTGTTGCCACCACCAAATGTGAATAATGTGTAATCTTTTTATGTGTTTCATAGTCTTCGAATGCAGGTAGACCATTCTTTCTTCTCAGGTATTTTCGTAGCCAAGTGCCAACAACCACCACCGAACCTATTGGAAAACATGTTCAAACACCATCATCAAATAAGTTCTCAAATTTTTCTTAAGGGGATCAAACACTTGTTCTAAAAAATTGCTTAAGGGGATCTAAAACTTGTTATCAAATTTTTCTTAACGGGGTGTTTTAAGGGGATAACCATACCTGTTGGATAATGAAAGCCATCATCATCTACTCGAGGTGTTATTAATTTATGTTTAGTTTCCACACAATGAGCCAACCAATATTTTGTTTTCTCTTCATTCCCCTCAGGTGCAATAACAACATACACATGTCCTGCCAACAAAATTTGATTTAATAACTTGTGCATATCCATATAAATAATTTAGTATTACAAAATAACTTAATAAAGTGAAATAAATTGAATTAAAATTACCTTCCTGTACAAGGTCTAAAACACGGTCATAATCTTCAGATGCAAACACTTGATCATTTTCTTCAATAGTTCTTCCATATTGATTATGTGCTTCTGCAAGTGTCAACGATCTTTCCTCCCAGTGTTCAACCCATTCTATATTTTCACATGCTTTCGAATCTCCTAAGATACAAAACTGGAAAAAACATGCAATCTCCCTTGTCCAAATAGTCCATGTGCTTGTTGTCGCACTCCTAAATGAATGCCATTTAGTAGATCCACTTATTGTCTCACAATCAACTCTAGGTACAATGTTCTCTTCTTCCACCAACCAAAAGAATTGATGAAATGTAGAGTAATCACTTGAACCAAGTGCAGATAATCTTCTATTACACCAATCCACAATCTCATGTGCATCTTTAAATTTTACTGAATCCTCGAATTTTGATTGTTCTCTAGCAATAACTATTTTGACACACACACCAACTCCATCATGTTCTCCTTTACCATGCCCAACTTCAAAAAAACTCCATATATGCTAGAAATTAAGCTCCTTGTGAACCCTACTTAACCAATAGAACATTCAAGAATTCTTGAACTGCCCTGTACAATTATCTGACCATATGACGTGTTCTTTCATCTAGATTCCTCTTTCTCTTAAATTTCTATAAAATATACTAAAACAGTAGTAAACAAACTCTGACGAGTGTAACCGATTGTCACTCAAATAAAAATGATACTCCCTCAAAACCTTTCTATCATCCTCAGTGCTATCATCTGCATGTCTATAAACAATATGGACAAACATAGCTACTTGTACTGAATTATAATATTGAGATTGAATTTCCTCTTGTGGAGCGAGAGTATAATTCCCCACAAAATCAACCACTGAAAGTATAGTACCAATTGGAAATGTGTTTCTACATGCGCAAAATTGGCCATCAAGCCATCGATCATGTTCAAAGTGCATGACATATTTTGGTACAATTTTATTCTTAAATTCACTCATGAATGCATAGACACTAACTTTTTTTGTAACTAAATCACAACGCTTTCCTATTTTTCCATATTTTAAAGAATAGTGAACATTCTTAAATCTTTTGACATCTACTAATTGTTGTCCAAAATCATGATCAACACTTTCATGCAAACAAATTCTTAAAAATGAAAGATTTCCACAGTTAATGCATTGTCCAGAAATATAAGAACTTAAATAAAATAATTTATCATTAGATTTTTCACAAAACAAACCTAAAATAAACTCTCTTATTGCTTCAAGTGGCATATCACTACCACACTCCTGTATAATCATGTTAGTATGCAAGGTACAATGTATATATCAAAAAAAATCATAAAAATAATTAAATTGAACATGTATTTTACAACAACAAGATATTCGTTGCTTATTAATTTTTACATACCAAGGTAAATACATTTTTCAAAAGACCTTTGGCTTATTTTAATAATATCACCAGGTAACACTGAATCGCTACAAAATTTTCTATAAAATTCATTTTGTGTTGTATCTAATAGGTGTTTTGGGTGAGGATCATGAACTTTGGACCCCACCCTTAATTTTAAAACATCTCTAGCATTAGATGAAACCCTAGTATTATCATGCTAATATTTTTGGATCAAAGATTTAATTTCAGCTTTCAATTTTATATCAGACCTCGATAATCATCCACTAAAACTCCAACATTGATTGATAGGATCATTTTCTATACTTTCTCTTCTTTTTGTCGCTCTTAGCAATGTTTTAGGATGCATTTTTAAAACTTCACTAATATTGCTTACCATTATTTTATTCAAAGTTGCTTTATTAACTATAGTAGTTGTTATAGCTCTTCTTGCTGCATTTTTATCTTTAGATCGACTATTTTTCCCAATAGATTGAATGGAAATAGCAACAATAGACATAACATGTTTTAATGATTGATCTTTTCTTTTTGGTTTAACATAAAAGCCTAACCTTTTCATTACTTTCCTCATTTTTTGCATTCTCATCAATTGCATCATTAGTTGACATTGAAATGCAATTTTTTTATGATAAAAGACTTTGTTGTATATTCTATTCACATGTGTTCTTATTTGCCTCCAAGAAATTTGACCAGGAAGATTATCGAAAACACCACTTCCGATTTTTAAAAAAGTATTTTCATTAAATTCAACATCACATTCTATATTTTCATCTTCATTTTCATCTTCATCTTCATTTTCATTTACATTTTCATCTTCATTTTCATCAACAAAATGGTTTTCATTTTCATCAAAAATATAGGTTTTGTTTTCATTTTCAAGAAAATGATCATTTTGATTTTCATTTGCAACAAAAGATTTTTCTTTTTCATTTTCAAAAAATTCTATAAAAGTTTCATCTCTCTGAATATCATCAATGTGAACATCATTAAGTCCAGCATCTTGTAAAACTTCTACATACAAATATACCATTTCACTAACATGTGGATTTGAAGACATACTTGGATATGTGCATATTGAAACATTCTCCATAGCATTCAAAGAAGGATTTGAAGACATAGTAGGACTTATTTGTATAATCATATTCTTCTTCAAATTGACTCCTTGCAAATTAGCTTCATCTAAAACCATTGTATCCTCAATGTTTTCATCTTCGATAGTTGTGGAATTGGATGCTCCACCATCATTCATTGATTTCATTCTCATTCTTCTTTTTCTTTGTCTTTGTCTCTCCTTCTCTCTATTTGCTTCAACTTATTGAGGATTCAATGTATTCCTTCTCTTATTACGAGCTTTATCTCCCATGATTATAAAATTCTCAAGCACAAATGAATGTTAATAGTGAAATTCTTTAAAATATTCAATCCAAATTAGAAGTTGAATACCTATTAGGACAAAATTCTTCCTCTTGTGTTCCTCAAAACAAGTAGGAAACTAGCACAATTCCAATTTAAATTTTTTTTTCTTCATGCCTCCTTTGAAAAATTCAATCCATATTGCAAGTTGAAGACCTTTTGTTCCTCCAAACCAGCACAAAAATAACACAATTCCACTTCAAAAGGGATGTAGATGATGCCTCGTTTGAAAAATCAACTAAAAATCAAGTTCACCACCTGTAAAAACAATAGCTCATGAAAAATAGTTTAATTTTAATACTCTCGGTCATACATGTGAAATTGCAGACTTCACGGTATTTTTTGGAGGTAAATTTAAATAAAAGAAACGAGATCCCGTTTATAAAAACTGAGATCCTGTTCCCCGATATTCAATGTGGGGACCGTTGGAAGGGAAACAAGATCCCATTTACAAAACAAGATCCCATTTCCCTTCCAATGGTCTGAATATTATAAATTAAAGAACGAGATCCCAATTATTTAACAGGATCCCGCTTTTAATAAACGGGATCCTATTTTTTAAAATTTGAATTTCTATTAGCTTTGTGGTCAGGTTTTTGCCTAGATTTTGGTTTGGAAAAAGCATTGGAAATTCGAACCTAGGCCTTCAACTTGGTTTGACCTACAAGTTGAAGGTCCTAACAATGTCAAAGAAAAATACTAACTTTGGACATATGGCTGACGACTTTTTTTGTAGATTTTTTTGATGAAATTAAAACCCATTTTAGATGAGACAATGTAGATTCTAAATATGTAAATTTTTTTGCAATTGAATTATTTTTTCTATTTTTCAATTAATTTCTAATAAAATTGTTCCATAAACTTTAAATATCAAGGTTTTTTACTATTTTAATAACTTTTGATCAACATAACATTTTGACAAACGGATTGCACGAGAACAAACTTCAGACAATTTTTTTCAATTTTTTTTAAAAAAAATGATAAGTTTAGGTCATCTTATGCATGCCATACATGACGATTTTTCAAAACGAAAAATATGCCTAATAAAAATTTAACCAAATAAAAAATATTCAATAAAAAATTACAAAAAAGATATCAGGAACAAGCTTTAGTGAGTCACAAATCTTTTCCCAAAAGGATTTAGAAAAATAAGATAATTTAAGTCAAAATATGGATGTCGTACACGTGCATGGTATGGTAAGAAAAAAGTGACATTTAAATAGTGGTTTTTAGAAATGCCTATTGAAACTCAATTTGTACAATCTAGGTATTGAAATAAATTACATTTTTGGAAACTAGACTCTGAGCACTGCATTTTATGATTAGTGACTTTTTTAAAGATTTCATCTCTAACTGCTTCAAATTTTAAGGTCAAATGTGTCAAATTCTGAAAATCAAGAAAAACACTTCCACTTTCTGGCCAAAAAGTGGACTCAACTTCTTGCACACACCCATTATATTTATGTTTTATTTCTTGTGAATGTAGGTTTTTCACCTAAAATCAAGATCTATGTTCTACACACGTGGAAAAATATCAAAATATAAAAAAAAAAATCTGAAAAAAATCTATGCACTAGATATTGATGTCCATCCAACAAAAACAGAAAAATTGAATTTTGATACATACAAAAAAAGTTATGTTTTAGCTAGTAAATCATGTCTAAATTGTAACTAGTTTGACATTGAAACTTAATTAAGAAAAAAATATTCAATGAAATGCTATGAAACGAATTTCATACACTAGATATCGTAGTAACAAAACTAAATTCGAAAAAATTAAAATTTTATCCTTCATAGAAAAAAAGTTGTGTTAGCTAGTAACACCACTCTTTAAAAATGGTGTTTATTGTTAAAAACTATTTTCGAAGGAGATGGAAAAAGAAGTGAAATCTAATTCCAAAAAATTTGAAAAAAATATATTTAGAATCTACAGACAAAATGTCACAAATCACTAGTTTGCATCATCAAATTCCTCACAGTTTAGCCACTATAGGTTTCCTAAAGTGAAGATTTAGTTTAAAAAATTCAGTTCAATGTCTAGTTTGGCCAAAAATTGTAAACCAGTATTGTGGTATCACCCTCCCATGTGGCCCAAAATCAAATTTAATTCAAATTCTTAGCAGGATTTTATCCTCCTAGATCTGATGTCAACTTGAAGTGTTGTAATTTTGGGAAATTTGGCATAAACAAGTATAAATACAAGGTTATTTCACTCATTTTCACATAAGACTTTCAAGAGAGCATTCCTAAAAGCATTTTATGATTACAAGACTTCACAAGAGTGTCAAGATCAAGATCTACATTCTACATGGCTACTTCATGTTAGATTGTTGATTTACATCTCAAAAAATCTTTCAAGGTATCATTGTGCATGTTTCATATTTCATGTTTCATGTTCATATTTCATTGTTTCATCACAAGGTTTAATTACCTAAACGGTGTTTGACCAAGGAAAACCCCTATTCCCTAACAATCAACAAGTTTCTCTTCTCTTTGGTGTGTGATTGCTGATCTAGGTGTCTTAGAGCTTGAAGATCCTTTGAATATTAGGTTGCAATGTTGAATAAAGTCATCAAGTTGTCACAAGGTTGTCATCTTCATGAAAAGTCACCTATAGGTTGCAAATCAGGGTTTCAGATCTAAAAACGAAGTGTGAAAGGAAGAGCAAAGATTGGAGACCTGGTTCAGACCTTAACCCTTGAAAAAAGCTAAGTGGTACTAATATGCCACTTGTGGCATATGAGTCCTAATACATGGATTTTTCAAAAATTTAGGAGATTGAGACTCACCAATATTAGATTCCAATTTTGGCACAAAAACCTTAATCTGGGACTAAATCATACTTGGACTAGTGTATGAGTCCTAGTGGGCATTAAACAACAAGTTTTCAAGGTTATGGAGCTTTTTTTTACCTCATTCTTCTTCCAGGTGCACCTTTGCTCATTCTTAGTCTTTTATAATTCTACATTTTAATTTCATTTCCTAGGTCATTTAGTTAGGTTTTGCATGGTACTTTGCATATCATTCACATTTCGTGTCTTTCCAAGCTCTAGCTTGGTGGTGAACACTCTTATTGTCTATAATCAAACCCTAGGATGTACCTTATTGCAAGATCTCTTTCCCCTTTCTATCTTTAGATTTAGATCTCTAAGGTTTTCTTCAGTGTAACAAGTGTGAAATAGGAACCCTACCTTTGTGCTCCATTCCTCAAAGGTGGGGAATACTATTTCTATTGCTACATTTTGTGAACCCTACGTGAACACCCCTTTTCTTATTTGAGTGCATCATCATCCTAGATCTAGCTTGCATTGACTTTGCGTTAGGGTTTTTCATTAGTTAATTGACATTTAGGGTTTCTAAATCTTGCATTAGTGAGAGTGAAAATAGGTTAAATTTTTTCATCTTTCATTATTGAATTTCATCTAAAAATTGTATTTTCACTTAGCCTAGACATCATCCTAACCAAAAAACACAACATTCACACAAAATTTGCTAAAAATGGTACAAAACCTAATTCGGGACTCATTCGCTAGTCTGGGCGATTTAGTCCTTGTACAAGTTGTTTTGCATACATTCTAATATTTATGGGTAGTGCATTTTCCAACATTTGAACCCTTGAAAAACCCTGACTAGGACTCATATGCCCCTCTGGGCGAATTAGTCCCAAATCACCCCTAAAACTGCCTTTTATAGCATTAAAAACCTAGTTTTTGTACTTCTATTTGTTGTCATTAGTTATTTGTTTCAATTTCTTGAGTTTATGTTATATGCATTTCATTAGATCTAGCTTAATTAGTTCCATTTCATGCATTTCTTAATTCCAAATTTTCATTTACAACATTTCATTTTCAAATTGTTACATAGTGTAATTAGCAAAGTACCTTGTTTGAAATCTGAAAATTGCTTTTACACACCTCATTCTAGGTCTTTACATTGAATTTTAAGTCTCTTTCCATTTTAAGATTGCATAGATTACTTTTCAATATTTTTATATCTATCTTTTCCAGGTTTGCAAAGAAAAAGTTATTCAATAAGCATGTTAGTCATTCATTCAATACATTTCCTAGTTATGAGAGTCTCTTAGTGCAAGAGAGTGAAAATGTTGATGCTTTCCATAAAACTACACCCCCTCTTATCTCTCCTACTTGTGGGGATGATGAAATAGAATAGGATACAAGCATAGATATAACAATGACGGTCATAATTGTTCTTTTCCTAATTCCTCTCCTATTAGTGACGAAGGTATCTTGGTGAAAGAAGATGCAATCATTGAGAATCATGAAAGTCTTCCTTTTCCTTCTCCTCCTCCCCCTTAGGAATATATTATGGAATAAGAGAATGAGATCATAGAAACATTTCTAAACATCACCTTACCTAGTCTCCATTCATCTTTTGCTTGTGAGAATATTTTAGTGAAAGAAGATGAAATCATAGATAAACATGACACTTACATTCATTCTTCTCCTAGTATCTCTCCTAGTGATGAGGAATATACTTTGATGTTAGAAAATACAATTGATAAGATTCATGAGAATATTATGTGTCTCTCCTCTCTTAGGGAAAACATTATTGAAAAAGAAAACACCATCATTGAAAAAAAAGAAAATTCAACCATTGAATCAGTTGTAGAAGATTTAAACTTTAAAACATTCATCGAAACTTACATCAATCACAAATCTTTAACTCTACTAAAATGATTAAACATTAAGTGCAAGTGTAGAAACTAAAAACCATCACACAAACATAGTAATAGTAGATTTATTTGGAAAACCCAATGAGAGAAAAACCACGGTGAGGATTAACTCACACTATAAAGAATATCAAAACTAATTACAAAGGCTCACTTCCTAGGGAGAAAGGCTCATTTCCAAAACAAGGAATAACTGTCTAGGTCAGGACTCACTTTCCCACAGGGTTAACCACCTGAAGGGATCATTTCCGTAGAGATACAAAGAAGATAGAAGAGATATGTTATAGAGAGAAAACAATATCAATGCAATAGAGAATTCCACAACAGTTTTCTCAACTACTTGCAGACATGCATGAATGATAGAGTCCACCTTCAGCTCACTGCATCCAGAAACTCAACATTTAGGCTTCATAATGACCTACCAAAATCGCATCACATACACACACAAAATTATTGAAGACATTCAAAACTCCATCCAAGAAATGGATGGTGTTGTCCTAAGGGCTGATGAGGTAGCACTGCTCCAAAGCTTAAAATAAAAGATATGAAATAGAAGGTAGAAGCTCATGAAAAGGAATACCAGGGGGGTGATAACAAGTAACAGCCGTGGGGATGAGGAAAATGTTAGAAAAATGAAGAACATCTCATTTTATTGTCTTGTCATTGATGTAACCATGAGTTGCATTTACAAGATCAAGCTTGAAGTTCTTTCAATTTTCTGGTCTGGTATCTAAACCAGTATTTTTCTTATATCCTCTAGTATTTTGGTCCGCATTTATTTGATGATGATTACTATTGCTCACGGTTTTGGGAAATGGTTGGTAGACATTAGGAGCATGTTCATTCAAGATCTCACGTATCCAGATGCTCGTATGGTGTAGTGACATTACACTAGTAGTTTCAAATATGCTATTAGGTCTATTCCTGGCCGACCTAATGAATTGTTGTGTAATGATAAAATATTTTTTTATTGCGGATATATGTGTGACCTATTCTAGGTCCATTCCAACTTAATGTAGCATGTTGGATATGTAAATTTCTTTTTGAGAAGTGTTTCTGAAAGCTTGAAGCCGACAGTCAATATTTTTGGTAAATATGAAGTGCATCTAATTAGGTCGACCTAATTGATGCTTGCAAAGAGATCATATATATATCGGATAGTGTTTGAAGTTTGGTGAACAATTTCTAGTGGTGATGTGAATGCGAATGTGAAGAAGAGCGAACATGATTCAAAGTGTATAAAGTCAATTTATTGAGCTTCATTGGAACTAAATCTGCACTCATTGGGTGTATTCAATCAATTCATTTTTTGGTTGTAGGCCATTTTTTCATTGTAATTCTGTAGGCAGTGATCCTTTATTTTTGGACAGTGAGTCCTGGCAGTGATCCACCCATTTTGTAATATCTTCTAATCGGTTATACTATATTGTGAGCTAACACTCATCATGGTTTTTCCCATTCTAGGTTTTCCACGTAAAAAATCATGGTGTTCATGTGTTATGTGATTTCATGCTCTGTTAATGCTTTTATTTATTCTAGCTATCATATGTGTTGGAATAATTGGATGGTATATGATCAGAAAATTTCAGAAAATACTAATTCACCCCCCCTCTTAGTATCACAGATATTTAACAATTGGTATCATAGCTTGGTTCCTCCAGAGAAGCCTAACAGTTTGAGGGAGATCCCAAAGATGGAAGAAATGAATGATAAAGGAGAACTCTGGACTGCTCTTGAGGATCTTGACAAAGTTGAAAGAGAAAACAGAGATCTGAAAGAGAATCTTGAAGATGCAAATGAATGTGTCCAAAAATTAAAGGAGAAATTGAAGAAGTTCAAACATTGACATAAGGAATTGACTAATCAGTTGAAAAAGGCTAATGAAGATATTTTTAGTTTAAAAGTGCAAGTAGAGGAGAAGAAAAGTATTGAAGATTGTCTGAACAAACTGATGCAGAGAAAGTCTAAAGATTGAACTGATACAGAGAAATTCTAAAGATTGCACCAAGCTTGAACAAGTTGTGAACCTGAAAGTGGATCTGGAGAAGGCGAAACTCTTTGAGAACAATTTCAAATTTAGCTCAAATAGGCTTGATGAATTGATTGTAGGAAAAAAACCTAGTTAAGATAAAGGTGGTCTAGGTAATGATACTGGTGATAATTATAAAGTTGTGAACAATCAGAAGACTCAAAATAAAGGAAAGCAGAAAGGAAATTCAAGGAACTCTGCTAGGAGACCTCTAGTGAGACAACCTAATGCACAAAGGTATCATTATTTTAATGGAACCTATTTTTCATGGAATAGATTTGGTCACAAGGCAACAAAATGTAGGAGTAGGATGAATCAGTTCACTGGTCCTTTTACTAGTCAATGTTTTGCATGCAAAATAATTGGACATAGGGAAAGCGAATGCATAACTTTGATGATGAATCAGTTTAATGGTGGAAGAATGAATCAATCCTTTAATGGCTATTGCTATATCTACAACAAGTATGGACATAAAGCCAATCAGTGTAGAACAAGAATTAGTGGAAGTCAATCTAATCAAAGAAATATTGTCTACTATAATTGCAACAAACCGGGACATGTTTCAAGAGTCTACAGAAGTAAGAAGAGTAAGGAGACCAATTTGGTAAAAAAGAGTGAATCTATGAAGAAGGTTGACAAAGATGAGATTAAGAAATATATGAATAAAATATGGAGAAAGAAAGAAGAACCATAGACTACTGATGAATATGTACCCTCATCCTGTACAAATGACCTATTTGGTAATTAGACCTAGCAAGGTCATAGGGGGAGCTTTATCATAAAATCAAAAGAACCCCCTGGATAGTTGGTGTGCCAAAGGCTGACACAAGGATGGAATGTGAAGATTGCTTAAGCAGAATTTCTGGAAAGAAAATATGTTAGAATGATCTTGTGCAAAGCAAATTAGGGTTTTTCTATGAAAAGAAGAAGAGTTTTTAGTAGCTTTTTGGAAGTCTAGCACATTTAATGTGAATTAGGGAAAAGCATTTTTTTATAAAGGAAATTTTTGAGGCATTTTGATCATTCATGCATTTGAAGAAGTCGAAGCGCTTTGGAGCATTCTTGAAGAGAATTGGAGCTCGTGCTATGGAAACCCTAGTTGCAACATTTTGGGAAGAAAAAAGGTATTGTAATCTTTTGTGCAATTGTGCTTTGTGAGTAATTTGAATTTGAAACTAGTAAAATGGAAACTCTTGTTGTTGTGAAAGTGTTAGAGAGGCCGAGGCCCTCTTACAAAAAATATTCATTGAAGGTTTTCGAAGATGATCACATGGGTGCATTTTCGTCAATTCCACATGGAATAATGCTGACTGAAGATACAAGAATGTATATTCATGTGAGTATAAAGAATATGATCACTCTAAATCGATTGATATTTGGCATAAAGCACTTACTGGTGATAACTCCTTGATAAAATCTGAGTACTCAAATGTGGTTGAGAAAAGGTTGGATAGATGGAATAATTTTCCTAATTTCTACTATGATGATAAATATGTGAAACCAGTCCTAAGTAGAATTCATGACAAATTCCTCTAGATTGATCGCCCACACCTGATAAGTAAGGAAGCGATTAGGGCTATAACAAGGCTTTTGGATAAAGGTATAGTACCCGTGTTAAAATCTGTGAAGAATGAGGTAGTAATGGAACTCACAAGAGAAACATATGAAAAAAGAGCCCTAGCGATGAAAACAATTACTAATCCTACTGTGAAATATGTAGCTATGATGATTGGACATAAAATATATTTCACAAATAGAGAAAAAAAAAATTCAGCCACTGCAATCTATACTGGTTTTGATATGGTTGAGAACGGTATTGATTATGATCTTTGTGAGCTTCTTAGGGTACATTTGCTAGAGAATGTGAAGTTGACAAAGGAGAGGAAGTATGCCTTCAAGTTTGGTTCATTGATTGTATGCTTATTGTTTTATTTCATGAAGAGGATTTTAGGAAAAATGAAGAAGTTCATTGGGACGCATCCAAACCAATAGGACATCAAAAATTTTATTGTATGCATAGTCTGGGAAATTTTGATGCTCAAGATGATGCTCTAACAACATTATTTGTTATATTCAAGAAAAATATGAATGAAAGGGAAAGAATTCTGAGGAAAATTGTCAAGAAGTATAAAGATGAAATCATATTTCATCTTTCCTCCAATGAATGCATGATTGTGGCCGTAGAACCTCAAACCATCTAGATTTAGCCTCTGGGATATGAGATGATAGAAGAAGAAGTGGAAGGTTATGTGTAGTTATTGTTGAAGAATCCAAAGGATCCCAATGAACCTAGAATTGGGACATATGCTAAAAATTATATGGAAATTCATATGGAGCAGCAGAAGCCTAAGATTAGGAAGAAAGTCAAGCAAAAGCTTAAAGAAGTTGGTTTTACTAATGAGGAAATTTCCCTTGGAAGGGCTAGGGGAGAGAAATTGGAAGCAGAGACATCTGGTCTAAGGAGATCTGAAAGGACTACCTCTACAAATCCCTCTACAACCCCTGTTGCAAAGTCTGGACCCAATTCTGTTAAAGGAAAAGGTCTTGTTTCCACTGGACCAACTACTAGATTTGGGAAGCGGAAAGAAACTCCAATAGTTCCTGCAAAGAGAGGAAGGAAAGAAAAAGAAACAAGGGAGAAGAACCTCAATGTTATAGATGATCAGGATGAAGAATCTAAGAAGATCCTGAAGCAAAGCTGGTGAGAAGGAAAAGAGGAAGCTTATCCTCTGGTGAAGGTGTTTCTACAGAAGTTGGTTCCAAGAGAGTACATATTGTATCATCTTCTGATCATGATGAAGGGTAATATTTTGGTGTACATGTGTACACCAAACCATATTCAAAGAAGGATAAGGTGGCTAGTGAAGCCTTTGAGGACCAGAGAGATGAACAAAACATTCCAGTAAGTTTTGGTGCCTGATTTAAACTAGAGCCAACTCTTAATTCACTGCTACATTTTGAGAATATGCTTCAACCCACAACTAAATATTATGATAAAGAAAACCCTGCTTTTAGATGTTATTGAATATATTATCATTATAGAAGTCAAATGGGATGATATAAACAAATATATACCTAAAATAATGTGAGATGATCTGATGAAAAGGAGATCAGAGGCCATAATATTTGAGTATAAAATTAGAAATGTTGCATATAAAAAGATTAGGTCTTCTCTAACCCCGGACAACCTAAAGTCTTTGAAGAAGATCTATGTAGACATGTTTCAGATGAAGAGTAGGGTAAACATGTTGATGACAAAGAATGTAAGAAAGGAAATGGTAAAAGTAATTTGGGAGACAGCAGAAAAATATGGCATGTTGAAGGTCGATGAAGATGTTGTTGCTGAAAATGTTGAGGAGAATACTCCTCCTGATGTTGGTAATGAAGGTATTTCTATAAATTTTGATGTTGAAATTAATATTGGTGATGAAAATAATGATCAGAATGAAGGAGAAGGTGAGCCTGAGATGCATAATGATGCTCCTCTCGAGCACACTAAAGAAGAAGGCAATAATGAGCAGGACAATGCTGAAGAAGAAAAAGGTAACAAAGAAAAAGACAATCCTGAGGAAGAACAGAATACAAATGAAAAGGATGGAAATGAGGAATAGGACAATAATAATAAAAATAAAGATGAAGATAAAGAGGGAGAGAAGAAAGAAGAGGAAGAAGAGGAAATAGAAGAAGAGAAGAAGGAAGAAGAAGAAAAAGAAAAGGGAGATGAAGAAAATCCAAACAAAGAATCTCATGAGAAAAATGAAGAAGGGGAAAAGAAAATTTTAAAATCTTTGAAGAACTCCAAAGAATCCTCCTCTGGTAATGATGTTCTAAAAGGTTTGCTTTATGGACAAGCAAATCAAATTTCAGCCGATAATTCCATAGGAGCTTTTACAAATTCCTATGTTCAAAGGATTGGTGGATATGGAGAAGATGTCTCTGGTACATAAATTAATGTTGGGAGATTCTATGCAAGCATTCATTAGGAAGGAAATTCTAGAAGCACATCAAAGAGGAACAAAACTTGTAGAAGATGCCCTCAAGGCATTACAGGAAGTCATACCTAGTACATCCATTGATACATCTCTCACCCCTATTGAAAATTTGAGGTTGTTGTTAGATTCTCTCAAGGAGTATACCTCTGCGATTAATGAAAAGGTAACACAAGAGGTTGAGGAGAAATTGACTGAGAGAAAGTTATTGGCACTGCATGACAAGTGTGCTCTTGCACACTCTAAAATTGAAAAGAATCTGGAAGTGGTGAAAGTTTGTGTCAGAAGCTAATGTTGTTCTTGCCTATTGCTTGAAGTGGTCGGATGCCACTCAAAATATTAAGGTTGTTATGGATTCCATTGAATCTCAGCTTTCAACCATCTCTGGTACTTACAACCTATCTAAAGATAGAGACTGCTCAATCTGGAATGCAATCTCTGCACATAAAGAAAATTTCTTTGTTTTACAGAAGTAGAAGGAAGAACTCATCAAGAAATTTGATAGGTTGAGTGACATTTTAAAATTTGAATTCACTCCGATTGGCAAGGCTCTGGCTTGCATAAAAAAGCTTGAAAAGGTGAACCTGACTCTTGATACTTCAGAAAGTGTAGAACAAATTCTGATTGAGTTGGAGTCTTTGACCATGATGTTGATTTCCGCGAAGGATAGTTGGGAGAAGGGAAAATCTATTTGGGAAGGTATTCTAAAGGAGCTTCAAGACTTATCATCTTCTAGTTGATATATGTTTCTTTTTCTTTGCTTTAATTTTTTTCAGCTATTTTTGGGACACCCTTTGTCCTTTATGTCAAAGGGGGAGTGAAGGATGGTGAAATGTTGGTGTTAGGGGGAGAAGTTTTATAAATAAGAAGTTTTGTAAATATATTTTTTGGCACATGTTGCAATCAATGAAAAAGGGGGAGATTGTTAGAAATATGAAAAAGAACATGTCATTTTGTTGTCTTATGATTGATGTCACCATCGGTTCCATTTACAAGATCAAGCTTGAAGTTGTTCTGATTTTCTAGTCTGGTATCTAAACCGATATTTTGCTTATATCCTCTGATATTTCAGTCTACATTTATTTGATGGTGATTATTGTTGCTCGCAATTTTGGGAAATGGTTGGTAGACATTGAGAGGATGTGCATTCAAGATCTTATGTATCGAGATGCTCATATGTGTTGGAAAAATAAGGACTAACAACTGAGAAGGGGGGGGAATCAGTTGTCAGAGAAATTTAAGCTTTGTCTAACTTAACTTATCCTTAATCATAGATCTAATGAATGAAAAATTAACCATAAGAAATTAACACATCAGAGAGACAAATAACACTAAGATTTTTTTACGTGGAAACCCTATTAGGGGAAAAACCATGGTGGATGTTAGTCCACAAGATTATACTCTACTAAAAGTATAATGAAAACAATAAGGGGAATGCACATACATTCAGGCACACTGTCTAGAGCTCATTGCTCAATTACAAAAGAGGACTCACTATCCAACAATAGGGTTTGGATTAAAAATCTAGAGGGTATGAACTGAGAAAATAACTTCTTCACAAGCCTAATTAGAGTTCCAATTAAGCTCAACACTTCTTCACACTTCACACAATATTCTTCACACTCTTCTTAGTAAATATATTCATACATACATACATAGGAGCACACGAAGCACACTTTGCACCGATCACACAATCACTCTTATCTATCCGCTACAGGATATTCCATCACAACTTAGTCGGCCAAGAAAATAAAATATAATTGCAATTTCGGCCCAGATTTACAATTAAATTTTTAATGTGTATCCACAAAGGTCAGCCACAACATAGTGGAGACCCAAATTAATATTTCCAACACAAAAATACTTAAATTAATTTCACCTCGAAGATCCACAACACACTACCACCAACATGTCAGCTAGAAACATGAAAAATTGAACATGCGCACAAAGATCTTCAACCACAAGCTCATAGATTAATGTGGATGTACCACAAGGATAGAGAATGAGATAGAGACATCTGAGAGCACCAAGAAACAATAGAGAAGCATCCAAAACAACTAAGATAACCAAAATCAAACAATCTTTTTTCAAGAACACTGACAAAGACCACAAAAACATTGTCAGACCACAACATACTCAAAAAATCACGCGGACCTTTGAAACTTCCGATAGATGATCTAGACATACTCAACAATAAACTCTTTAATCCACATCAACTAATCTTTTACGTACAGAACAAAATTCCTTCATGACCTGTACAGTTCCACTAGGAACCAAGAACACTTTTTTCTTATAATTTTCTCAATATCCTCGACATATACAGCAACAGATACACCAAATGCTAATAGTGTTGACATCAATGACAACCACATATCAGCAACACATCCACAACATCCAATAGTCTCCTAACAATCTCCCCCTTTGGCATTGATGGCAACACATGATGTAAAAAATACCATCAACCCAACATGATGACTTCTTCTGCACTTCATTTCTAAAAAAATTTGTCATGTTGCTCTCCTCCCCCTAAAATATTTTTCACATTACTCTTCTCCCCCTTTGACATCAATGGAAAAGGTAACCATGACCTTTCCATATGCTCTGAACCACATATCTACACATCTGACTACTCTCCCTGAGTAGAAGCCTCAAAAATATCAATTAGGATCATAATATAGCAATGAGGCTCACAGATTGATGCAAGCAAATGCATCATTTAGTTCTCATTACGAGGGGTAATTACCCCTAGCATTCCTATGAGATACTCAAAAGTATCTTTTGGCAATGGCTTAGTAAATATATCTACAATTTTTTCTTTGGTAGGCACATACTCTAGTCTAACTTCTTTTTCATTTAATTTTTCCCTCAAAAAGTGAAACTTGACTGATATGTGTTTTGTCTTCAAGTGCAGTACCAGATTCCTTGATATATTTATTGCACTTGAATTTTCACAGTATATGGCAATAGGCTCTTCATATATTACCTTGATATATTTCATCATTTGTTTCATCCATATCACTTGAGTACAGTTATTTGTAGCAGCAATATATTCTGCTTCAGCAGTGAGTAGAGAAATGGAATTATGTTTTTTGTTTAACCAGGACACCAGCTTCTTCCCTAAGAAGAAATCACCACCACTAGTACTTTTCCTGTCATCTACGCCACTAGCCCAATCCGCATCAATGTATGCACATAAACTGAGATCATCATCCTTTGGATACCAAAGTATAAAGTCAATTGTTCCTTTCAGATATCTAAAGATTCTTTTGACAGCAGTCACATGTGATTCTTTTGGATCAGCTTGAAATCTGGCGACCATACACACAGTATTCATAATATTTGGTCTAGTCGGAGTCATGTCTAGAGTAATCCACTAATCATTGATCTATATCTGGTATGATTTTCCTTAGGAGAGTCACCATTATGAGTCAACTTACATCCGGTTACCATGGGAGTACCAACAGGTTTAGAGTCTTTCATTCCAAACTTCTTCAACAGTTCTCTCACATATTTGGATTGAGATATGAAAATCCCTTGGTCCAACTATGTAATTTGCAATCCAAAAAAGAACTTCATTTCACCAATCATGCTCATCTCAAATTCACTCTTCATCTCATCAGCAAACTTCATGCATAACTTATCATCTGCACCAAAAATGATGTCATCAACAAATACTTCTATGATTAATTCCTTATCATGATCTAATTTGAAGTATAAGTTACTATCGATAGTACCTTTAGTGAATCCAAGCTTCAGTAGATATTTGTCCAATCTGGTGTACCAGGCTATGGGGGCTTGTTTGAGTCCATATAGAGCTTTCTTCAATCTGCAAACCATGTCTTCCTTATCTATTAGCTAAAATCCATCTGGTTGTTCAATGTACACTTCTTCTAGTTCCCCATTTAGAAATGCAGACTTTACATCCATTTGATAGACTTTATAGTTCTTATAAGTAGCATAAGCAAGAAACAATCTTACTGCTTCAATTCTAGCAACAGGGGCAAAGGTTTCTTCGAAATCAATACCTTCCATTTGAGAGTACCCTTTACATACCAGTCTTTCCTTATTTTGGACCACTTCACCTTCCTCATTCAACTTGTTTCTGAATACCCACTTAGTACCAATCACATTCTTGTCTTTGGGCCTAGGAACCAATGTCCATGTGTTATTCTTTTCAATATGTGTCAGTTCTTCTTTCATGGCTTTCAGCCAATGTTCATCTTGACAGGCTTTAGTGACACTCTTAGGTCCAATCTTGGAAATCAGACAATATTCTTTTGCAATTTCTCTTCTAGTTTGCACTCCTTTGCTCTTATCTCCTATAATTTGACTTTCAGAGTGATTCAGTTTTACATACCTTGGAGTCTTGGGACTTTCTCTGACTTCTGTTTCTTCCAAACTTTCTTCTACACTAGCACTTGTCTATGCTTTCTAACTAACTTGATTTTCCAGAACAACTTGTGGTTGCTTCATCGGAACATATGGAATGATCTGAAGTAGATTCAGTGTTGGAGTGTTCTTCCCTTGATTTGTGTTATCTTCATCTGAATCATAGTTGCATCATTTGGATCTTTTGATAGATTCCTCATCAACTTTTACATTTACACTCTCAACAATCTTTCTCAGTCTTTTGTTATAGCATCCCTATGCCTCGCTCTTTGTGGAGTAACCTAGGAATATCCCTTCGTCGCTTCTAGCATCAAACTTGCCTATATCATCATCTCTCCTGATATAACATTTGCTTCCAAAGATCTTGAAATACTTAACAATAGGTTTGTAACTGAACCATAATTCATAAGGGGTCTTACTAGAATTACCATTCACATTTACCTAATTCAAAGTATATATAACAGTGCTTACCGCTTCACTCTAGTACATTTGAGACACATTTCCTTCCATCATCATTGTTTTGGCAGCATCCAAAATTGTTTTATTCTTTCTTTCTGCAACTCCATTCTGTTGAGGGGTTCAAGGAGTAGATAACTGTCTTTTAATTCCATGTTCTTCACAATAAGAATTGAACTCTTTTGAAATGAATTCTCCACCTCTGTCAAATCTTAGGCATTTGATTTTCAAACATTTTTCATTTTTTTCCATTTCCTTGAAACTTTTAAACTTGTCCAATGCTTCACACTTTTCTCTTAAAAAGGAAACCCAAATCATTCTAGAGTAATCATCAATGACCAGCATAAAATACCTTTCTCCATGAATACTTCTAACTCTAGAGGGACCACAAAGATCAGTATGTAGCAGTTCCAACACATTATTTGAATGAAATTGTTTGCTCCAGAAAGAGACTCTTGTTTGTTTACCCATCTGACATTCTTGGCAGATTACATTAGCAGGCTTCACTAACCTAGGCAGATCTCTTACTACTTGAGTAGAACTTATCTTGATAATTTTGTCAAAGTTTACATGACACAACCTCCTATGCCACAACAAAATTTCATCTATTTGAGCAATTAAGCAACTTCCACTAGCAGTATTCAAGTGAAGAATATTAACTTTCGTTTGCACACCAGTAGCAATCATGTTTTTGGAACTCCCACGAATCTTGCATTTTCCATTCTTGAATTGCAGATCATATCCCTTATGTACCATTTGTCCAACACTTAACAAGTTATGCTTTAGGCCTTCAACATAGAGAACATCATCAGTGTTTTCCTCACCACCAAGGCTAATAGAACCTCTTCCATGAATCACATAGCCATTTTTATTGCCAAATATTACAACCCCACCATCATACTTTTCTAGACTCACAAACTTTCTTTTATCACTGGTCATATGATGTGACCATCCACTATCAATGACCCAAATTCATCTTTCTCCTCAAATTGGGCTGCGAGAGCTTTCTTATCTTTTGTAGATTCAGTAGGCACAGGTTTATTTTCAATGGTAGCAATGAAAGCCCATTCATCTTCATTTCCATTATCATTATCAGACTCATCATCAGTTAATGCTTCTTCAACAATGTAGCATTTCTTTTGGAATCTAGATTTTCTAGGATTAGACTTAGGAACTCTTTCATGACATCTTGATGCAAAATGACCTATCTTACTGCATGAAAAACATTTAATAGGCAATACATCTTCATACTTACCTTTTCCTCTTCCTTCTTGCTTTGCAATTAGTGCTTCCAATTCCTGTACTTCTCTTTCTTGGTCTTCGACTTGTTTCAGTTCTTCATCATATTTAGATATCTTTTTGGAGCTCTCTCCTAGACTGTATCTTTTCCTATAACTTCCGGATATAGTAGCTTTGAATGCAGATTCAATTTTTGGTGTACATTCACCAAATTCACTTATTTCAAAAGCTGCAAGCATCCCTATTAGTGTATCTCTTGTCATCTTGTTTATAGACATAAATTCCTCAATGGCATGAACCTTCATTTTTTAAGAAAGAGGCAAGGATATGAGTATCTTAGCCATAATTTCAACCCCACTCACTGAACCACTGACACATTTACTACCTGTTGATCATGTTTTCTGCACAATAACAGCTAGACAGAATATAATATCCTATCTCTCTTGAAAGGTAAATCTCTACCAGCAAACCTCAAGAGATAACCCCAAGGTCTCTAATGTCAGGCCTTGACAGTGCATAAACAACTCAGTAATGAAATGTGAAAATTCTAGAAATCACAATGGGACCTTACTACGAGCAAATGTTGAATCAATTTTATCAGATCTAACAATCTGATGATTCTTTAATCCTAGTTTTAGCCCATAAATCAAAGAAATGAGAAAAGAATAAGGGTTTCAAAGAGATTTCTAAATCTAATACTACTCCTAAGATTAACAATGAAAGCAAACAGTACTCAAAATTGACCAATCCTTCAAAACTGAATTCTACTTGACCAAGATAAATCTACAATCTCCTAGAAAACAGTGCAATCTTCTAAGGTGTTAAGATTTTCAAATCATAAATCTTCATTCAAATAACCCTATTATAGTTAAAATGAAAAAATCTTTATAATCGAGCTCAAGCATATGGAATATGAAATCCACGCTAACTTTGCAAAGCAACTAACAACCAGTTGGTTGCGAAAAGTGTGGACTGAAGGATTACTGCACCATTCAAGTATTGAATCACAAACATTATTGAATCAAATCTAATCTAATCATTAACCTTCTCAAAGCAATTTTAAAGATGGAATAACTGGAACCATGCGAACAAAAGAAACAAGTATGGCACCAAATCACAATGTCATTTCTTGTATTCAAATTTTTCACTGTAACAACAATTCTAGCTTTCCGTTACAATATTTGCTTGAGGGAAATTACCTACTAACTTACTCTACTTCTAACTAGCTCTACTCTATGTTCTAGTTACAAATTCTAACCTTCTAACTATTTTCAACCGTTCTAACCCTTTATAAATGAGGCAACATGCCCAATATATAGAAATCTCCTAGGAAATAGTCGGCCGGGAAAGGGTTTCATAGCAATAACTCGACACAACCACCTGGCCAAGATAGTCTTCGAAAGGAGTCAAACCGGAAATAAATGCGCATCCCATCCAAATCAGCTTGAGATCCGCTGTGCAACTCGGACGATGCACGGGAAGATAATAGGGAAGCACAAATCGCGATGCCACCCATCATTAGTTCTCTTCCCTATCATCCCTGCGCCGATCTGAATCCTCATGTAGCTTTAAGAACACTGTATCTAAGTCAGCCATAGGTGGTACTGGCAGAACCCTAAGTCGCCTCTCAATGGACGCTATCTCATCTCTTGAGTGCATGACCGACCTATCCCAGTCTACCTTATATGTCACATGTTTATCAATAACTATGAGGTAGGTGGCCGCATCATCTAGTTGGTGCTCTGAAACAGAACCATCATCAAGTGGTGCATACACATCATGCCACCATTCTGTCAACTGTTCTAGGCTCAAGTACTTGGGCGTGATCTTTCTTCTTCCCATCATGATTTCAAAGAAGGCAATGGAACCATTGTAAACCCTAGTTAGGGTGTCATCGATCTGCATCCCTCATTTGTGAATCTTTTTTAGCACCTTCTGCCTAATTTTCAATGCCTCGAACCATTTCCATGGTTCAGTAGCTCTAGAAGAAGGAATAATCCCGTTGCTTACCAACCTATCTTGGGTGTACTCCATTAGAGTTCTAGTTTTCTGCAGAAGGAGGTCTGTATCCTCCTTATCTTGTGCCAACACCTATTTCAACCATTCAATCACCATAATAGCATCCTTCCCAGTTGACATAATTTCCTTAATAGCCTCGCCACCCTTTTCTTGCACCCCTTTCAGCCAATTCACAGTGGCTAGGGTGCAAGCCTTCATCTTTTCAAGCTCAGTTATGGTCTCCTGAGGCAGAGGATTGGTAGCAGAGGAAGAAGGATTAATGGCCTGTAATCAATTCCCCCAAGCATTTCTTGAGATTTTCATTTTCTTTCTTTAGTTCCTGCTTGGTTTTCACTTCCCTTCTCAATCTATCCACCATAACTGCACTGGAGACCTCATAGTCCTCAATATCTTGCTCAACTGATGTAGGCCCAAGATTAAAAGTCTATATATTATAATAATTTCCAGCCACATCATCTATGTTTTTATCTGGAATAGGGGTAGAAATGTGAACCACCTTGTTATGTGCCCCATCTCTCTCAACCTGTGAGATCACCCTAGCCTTCTTGCATTTATCTTTTCCAATCCTAGCTAGTAGTGCATCTCAGTTCGGTGGACTATCCTCCACTACTACCTATTTTCTCTTTATCTCTTTCTCCAGCCAATTAGGGACATTGGACTCCAATTGCATCCTGCTCTGCCCCACTTCCTCTTCTCGCCGATCTCCTGCTATTTCCTCATTCAAATTTTGTTCATCAAGAGTCTCATCTTTCTTACTTTCTTCCTCTTCAACATGCTCCTCTTCATGCGTAGGCGAGGGAACCTTTTCTGCTTCTTCCTCCCTTGGAGGAGATTCAACTACCTCATTTCTAGCAAGAGAATCTGCATGGGCAACCATAGGGGGCTGCATTATCCTTTCAATCTCCACCTCTACACTGTGGAGTTCCCCTTCATGGAATTTCTCACCTTCAACATCTGGATCTTCATCAATCTCCTTTGTCTGACCTGGTTCACTCTAGGTTGCATGAGTGGGAGGGATGTCATCCTGTTGCTCCTCATGAGAAGCCACCAGAGGTAGGTTATCCCTAGGCACACTGTCCCTAGGAGAAGGAGTCCTAGACTTCCTCACATACACTTTGGCCTTATCCCCTGAGCTTTCAAGATTTATCACTAGTGGGGCAACTTCTTCCCCAACCTTGGAGCTTTCCTTCTCTAATAATTTGACAATTCTTTTCCTCTTAGGCATAGTAGCATCAACATCGGGATTCTATTCCTGGACTTCCTTCTGTACAGACCTTTTAGTTCTTGTCCCCCTCTTAGCCTTTGGCCTTCTCTATTTCTCTGTCTCTTGGACCTCTGTTCCCTAAACACCTTTTGTCTTGATCTTGGATGTGGAGTCTAGTTTGCTTTTACCTTTAGGATCTTGCTGCCCTGCAGACTCCTCAGAAGTGGAATGGGAATCTAAGTCTCCCATTAGATTATAAGTGCATTTCACTCCTTTATTTTCCAATTCCCACATAGTGTGCTTAAGCCACATCTTGGTAACTTTGAGAACTGGATCCATCAATTGTTCAGTTCTATTTGCTCCTCCTCTAACCAGTCTATATCACCAATTGGCCTATCTTTTACTACCTCATAGGCATGATCCTAAATTAAGTCCCCATCATCCTTCAATTGATCAGGCACCGCCCTTACATTATACAATCAGATCGCATCCACTAGAAGCCGAGATAATTTCTTCTCTCTAACCTCATATTCATCACCACAATTGGCCCAATAGTCCTCCAAATCAACCTTATGACTATATTCTCTACTGGCCTTCTTTTGAGCCTCACCCGTGATGTCAAATTTGGATCTCTCAGAGTGGAAAGACAAGCCAAGACTACTCATTTCTTCTTGTGAAACTTGGGAAGAACCAATGGAAGGACATACCTCTCCAGTGCCAATCCTTAGGGGAAAATCCCTACCAAATCCTCTCTTGTGTTTGTCCTTCTTAACAATGGCATCGAAGTTACAAATCTGCCTGGTGACTTCCAACAATATGATGTGATCAGTGGGGTACCTTGGAAATCTGTATGGGGCCCTTTGATAGCCATCTATCCAAATGTAGGAGAAGGTTGGGAATTGAATAAACCAAGCTCCATACTTCTTAATGAGCTCTTTGGCTTGATCTAAAATTTTGAAATGCTCTTCCTCCTAAAGCATTCGGGTGATATGCATGGTAAATGCATCATTGGCCCTCCTATAGTTTGAACCTCCCCAGTGGAACTAAGGGGGAACTTCATAGATAATATCCTGCCAAAAAATTCCTTTTGTATCCAATCCTCTGTAGGGGTGGAATATAGCTAGTGCATAGACTAGATATGAGGTCATTGTGAAGGCCTTTGTTTGCAACACATTGGACAACTATTTGTGAATTACTTGGCTGATGACCCGTACCCAATGGTAATTAATCTTTTCTTGTTCCATCCTTACAATCACGTGGCACATCCAATTCTCAAATGTATCAGCACTCCTTAATCCAAGCACCCTGTTAAGAAAGGTGATGGCATCATAGTACTCCTTGAATTTTGCTCTAAACAGCTGCTTGGGCAACTTGGAATAGTGGGACTTGGGCTTCTCCAGCTAGGAATTGATCAGTTGCTGTGACTTCATGGTCTGGTCATCATAGAACTCCTGAGCCACCTCAATTGTGAATCCCACCACATGGATTCTATCTAGCATGTCAAAGGTTTGGGAAATGGAGACTAGGTTGAGACTGGAAACAACCCTCCCTTGAGGCCCAATGATCCTCTGTGTATCCTGATCATAGTGCCTGGCGCACTCAAGGACTAGCTCATAGCATTGCACTATATAAAGGAAGCCAACAACATGTGACAAACCTGACTCTTTCATTCTCCTAGCCACCAAAGGAATATCCTCGGACGCCATTCTTGTTTTAAAATATTCATAGTCCCAGAGGCCAATGTTGGTATCAGTGACTTCTGACCAGACAAAAGTGATTTTACTCTGCTCTTAATGTCCAGATTGATCCTCTCTGCATCGGATAATGAGAAACTAGCTATTACCTTGCCTGATTTAGCCTGCATTCAATATGAAAACATAATAAAAACCACTGGAATGCATCTCTCATAGTCAAGGTGTCATTAAAATTCATATAAAATTTCCACAGCAAATTTTGGGTTTCAATACCATCCGCAAAATCTGAGCTAGAGAGGAATTTGGGAAATTTTGGACTAATCAGATTCCAGTGAAAAACCCAAGAAACACCTACTTAGTCATCAGACCTGATCATTTTTAATCAATAAATCACCTAACAGATTCAAATATGACATGAAATTATCATCAAATGCATCACCAATTATAAACGGATTCAATTATTTCACGTTTCCTTATGTTTCATCAACTTTCGGGGAAATCCGATTCGGATGGATTTCTGTGAAATATGAGTCAGATGGGAGTCTTCGAAAAATTAGGGAAACTACAAATTTTAGAGAAATCCAGACTTGACGAAAATCCAAGGTTTAGGCACAATCTCGGACCAATGGAGATTCCCAGAATGAAGGATTCGGCAAGAATTATGAGCTCACCGAGAAGTCTCGGTGACTTTCGGGAGTCATGCCAAAAGCATCAACTAGAATAGGTTTCGCCAAGAGTCAATTGTTTCAATGTAATGTCTTGGGGAAAAGGAACATAGCAAACATATCAGTATGAGCCAAGGGTGGTCGGGGTAAGGTCCTGGCGAATTCATCTTGTCTCACCAACCATAAGAGTTTAAACAATCACTTCAGCCAGACTCAAGTTTTCGATATGAAGTCCCAGCGAATGTTAAGAGTCTCGCTGAAAGCGAAGGCTTCAGCAAGGGTAAGGGAGCTCACAATAAGGTCTCAGCGATGAGGTTTGTCTTGCCGACAGAAAGACCTTCGGAAAGAGAATCACAGTTTCCTGGCGACTAAATGCAAACTCAAAAAGGCTTCGATGAGACACAGAATGATGCATGTGACATCTCCTCGACTTCGAAAGGTTACAACGACTAAAAAAAGAATGAGGCTCAATGAAAGTACAAGTGCTCGATGGGAGTCTCGCCAAAGGATGAAGGTCTTAATGAAATAGTCGAACATCGAAAAAGCTATTAGATCTCGCTAGGACATCTTGGTGACCAAGACTTGTCTTGCCGAAGGCAAGTATGAACAAGGATGTTGATGGGACATCCCCTCGCGGGGTGAGGTCTCAGCAAAAGCAAAGGTCTCACTAACAGATGTGGATAAAAGATTTCATTGGTGTGAAAACAATAGTGTCACGACGATCCAACATGAACCTAGGAAGACTACTTCGGTGAACCTCAAGGTGGTCAATATGATATCTCAGCGACAACGAAGGTAGTCCAGAAGGGACGGATAGTCCCGATTTCATCCAGACATTGAACTGACTATGGATTTTGACAAGTTTAACTTAGTGTAGGTTGGGACAGACCTCCATGAATTTTCCTTACATTCTAGGTTAATCCTAAGATGAAATCACCTGATATGGCACTGCCCTAGTTCCAAACCGTATTCATCTGCCATTAGCGCATAGGCAAGCCTAGAATTTAGTTGTTTCACTGTTGAGTCATCACTAGGGCTTACTAATTATTCTTAGGCAATATTCATTAAAATACAGATGGACACATGAACTCAAAACTCGCCTGGGAGATGACAAAGGATGCAATACCGACCAACCCTAGCACGAAATAGACACATACGCAAAAAAATCAAATACCAATGTGCCATTCATAATTAAATTCAAAGCAAAGCAATTAGACACATACCATTATAAAGCAGGAATTGGTCTCAGAAGTAGCAAACGCAAAGCCCAAGGGTGGCCACAACGAACATAGGCGATAGCGCACCAAAAATCACCCCCAAATCAATCAAGGAAAAGCTGAAAGCCCCAAAATCCCAACTGAATACTCACAAGAAAGCACTTCTTAGCTCAAATGATGGAAAATAGTGAACATAATGGTGTAAAAGATCTCAAAATCAAGTTAAATACATTTCTCAGAGCATGCACGGAGCCATTAATGCAGTCGACAAGACAACCAGAAAAGGAAATCAGGAACTCGATAACAGGGAAGAATCTAGGAAAATAGGAACCACGTGGAAATCCACAAAGAATGAAAATCCTTGAACAACAAGGATCTAGCCAGAGTCCAAGTAGGATCTGGGAAAATTTGACTAGGGTAGAAAATACCGAATTAGGGCAAAAGCTCAAAATTCATCCAGAACTTAAGATTTTCAATAAATACCTGGGGGAAACACCTAGGCATTCAGAATAGGAATCTAAGCACATACCTAAGTAGGACAAAACCTCAAAAGAAAGGGCCAAAACACCAAAATCGAAGCAAAAGAGGATCCTTACTTACAGCGGGGCGTGTGTGCAAAAAACTACACAACAAATGGCGACTTCTACTGGGAAAATGCTCCAAAGCATTTTGATGACGAACAGGAATCCAGAACCTAGAATCTCTAGTTTCAATCTCACCACCAAACAAACAAGTCAGAATGCAAGATTCGAAGAATCAGAACCAAAGGATGGACTAAACCTTCCATAAACTGAAAATGAAAGTGTGTGTACATGAGTTCATTTCCCTCCTTAAGTTACAGCAGAAATCGAGTTCAGTCAAGTTAGGCTACATAATGATTCTAACTTCGAAAGCAACCTAGATAGGGCCTCGCTACCAGTCAGGCATCCATAGCCCCGACAAGGTTATCACTATGACTCTCCTGAACATAGCTCTATTGCCAGCCAGGTGTCCATAGCCCCAGTAGAGATATTCAGGTATCCCTGATAAGTTGAATTTATTCTTTTGATTTTCAACATTTCACTTTTCTTTCTTTTGATATTCATTATGCAATTTTCATTCCAACCTGTGAACAATGAAGTTCACAGTCAGGGCTGAGAACCACAGTGGCGCTGAAGCAGAAATAGGATTTTTCACTTGACAAGACTTCACAAGGGTTCCTATAGTGACATTAGGATTCTTAAGATATATAATGGATATAAGAGTTTCAAAGTACTTCAGATTCAAATCCACACTAGTGACTCAATTTTTATAAATCTGACATTAAAATTGTTGGCAACAGCAAAGATTTCAACCATCCTTTCAAGATGCAAGACTAAAACTCACCAAGGAAATTCTTAGAACAATTTCGGAGAAGGTAGATTTGTCATACAGGTGCAACACACCCAGGGGAAAACAAAGCAACCCCCAAAGCAAGAGTAGAGAAAAAACAAAACAAACCAAAAGAAAACCAAACAAAAACAAATCAGAAAGGAAAACCCTAATCTAACTATATACAAGACCAGAGCTTAAAATAGCTCAAGACTGGAAATAATGCTTCAAATACTACCCATTGACAGACAGTGGGATATCCTCTCCAGTGAGAGTTTTCAAATGAAAAACATTATCGCCCAAGATTTTTGAGATCTGGTAAGGACCGAGCCAAAGTTTATCAAATTTTTCATGCTCTCCCTTATGGTCATGGGCTTTATCCCAGGAAAGAACCAAGTCAGAAATCCTAAAAGCTTTAACCTTGGCTCTCTTATCAAACCATCTCTTGACAACCCCTTGGTGTTTAGTGAAGTTCTCCAGGGCTTCATCCCTTATTTCCTCAAGGTGCAACAGTTCGGCAAGTCTTGTGTCACGTCTATCTCCCTCATCATAATACTCATTGATGAACTATAGGGTAGGAATTTTCAATTGTATCAGAAACATAGGTTCTAACCCATAAACCAGGTGGTAGGGTGACATTCCTATGGAGGCCTTGTCTTGTACGATCTTCCCAAAGAGAATCTGAGTTGGGTATCACTAATACATTTGACTACAAAATACGATGAAACTGTCCGACAAAATATGTAAAATTCGATGTTCGTCGGGTGCTTGTAAAATTTGATGT